>JAJEJO010051707.1:156875-303905 GCA_020662805.1 Glaucomys volans
AGAGAGAGAGAGAGAGAGAGAGAGAGAGAGAGAGAGAGAGAGAGAGAGAAAGGGAGAGAACTCTGCTCAACAAGGACAAAATATATACCCTAAAGGCACCCTCACTGACTTACCTCCTCCAGCCACACCCTACATGCCTATAGTTACCACTCAGTTAATCCCTATCAGGGTATGAATTCACCGATTGAGTTAAGGCTTTCATAATCCAATCATTTCACTTCTAAATTTTCTATCATTGTCTCACACATGAGCTTTTGGGGAACACCTCACATCTAAACCATAACACCCCACCTCTAACTCTTCAGTGATTCATGCAAACTAGTATGTACCTAGTACTGCGTTAGTTGCTAGGTATATAACAATGAAAAAGACTGACATAGTTCTTGACTTTGTGGAACTAATATTCTAGTGATGATGATACCCCAAATTATGCTAAATGCTTTGTTTTTGTTTTGTTCTTATTATTACTCTTCTGGGTAAGAGCTATCATTATATTTATTTTATAGTTCTAGACATATCACAGAGCTAGTTAGGGAAGAACCCGGATTTAAACTGATCCTATCTGACTACACAGTCCATGCTCTTAAATTCTAATAGCCTCTCTCAAAACTAGTCCACAGGGCTGGAGAGCATATGGAGGCCTCAGATCTACAGACCTCCTCACCCTCTTAATTCTTCCATGGACTTCTTTGTAGCAATTCAGTATCCTTCTCTGAGGCCTGTTCTCCATTCTCTACTTGGAGCTTAGATATAAAAATAAGTATAAAAGTAAGTCAAGGTAGAAGAAGTAGGCATAGAGGAGGTAGTCTGTGTACCAACAGCTTCTATGAAAAGCTCAATAGGCCAAAAATACTATTAAATATAGTAAGTTGGGAAAAGAAACTTACTGAGGAAAATCACATAGTGAAATACCTTTGAGGTTCATGCTGGCAAAGTTGCTCTATCTTTTAACTAAATAATGATAATCAACTTGGCCTAAAAAGGATTCTTCTTGCCCACTGGAAATCTCTTTGGTTCCAAACAAGTTCTAAAATGAAAGAGTGACAGCACTGAGGCAGCAGGACTAGGAGCTTTGTCTGAGTTTGGGATATCCCTGGCAACGGGGATTCTCAGCAAGCCACCATACAAGTGCTTGCTGGCAGGTGAGCTGTCTCTGCATTCAAAGGAAACACTGAGCTCCACTCACTCTGCTGTGGCTTTTGAATTGTTTCTCTGATTGTGAGGACTGGTGTGTGCTGTGCCACCCCTGCATTTTCACTTGTGCTCCCCAGTGCTAAGCAGTACACTTCTGAGAGGTAGATGACAGGTAAAATGCTCTAGCTGTGTCTCTCTTTAATAGACACTGCAGCAGTGCCCTTCACCTTACTGAGTGATCCCTAAACCAGTTTTCCCCAAATTAGAGTTATAGACAGTGCTGTGATTTTTTTTTATAATTATAATTTACTTCTTAGCATGTGGAGGTAAGACGTTTTTAAATGTCTTAAGTGTTGTAATGCCCCTAAATTATAATCTTCTCTATAAAATGCCTATCTGTTGGAATCCAGGAGCTGCTTTTGTTGTTATTATTCACATTTTGCTTAGCATAGACTGCCCCTACAGTGTTGATAAAAGATCTCTCTGCACAGTGTAAAACCAGCAAAGTGAAGCAAGAACAATCTGCCAATCAACTGATTGTTTAGACTCTTCTTGACAATAGAGAACTAATTGATACTTCACAGAACTGATTGAGCCACACATATGCTGCATTGTTACATAGTCATAGTCTGCACTGTCCAATACTAGTCATTAGTCCTAAAACAACTTTAAATTTAAATTAAAGATAAATAATATTAAAAATTCAGTCCATCAATCACTCTAGCCACATTTCAAGTACTCAATATCCACAAGTGTTTAGTGGCTACTGTATATTAGTTCAAGGAGAGAACATTTTCATCACCACAGAAAGTGCTATTGGAAAGTACTAGTACAGATGATAAAGTTACTGATGCCTTATCAGGATAAGTCCATTAGTACTAATTTACCAGGCCCCTACTCTAGGCAAATGATGGTTCCTGCTCTTTAACAATTCCCTGAGATGGATATGTGTACAACCACAAATTCTAACACAGAGTAAAGAGGCTAAGTGTCCTAATTATGGGAGCAAAAGCAGAAAGAGTAATCTTTTTTTTTTAAACTGTTCATTTTTTTTTTTAGCTGTCGATGGACACAATACCCTTGCTTTATTTATTTATTTTCATGTGCTGCTGAGGATCAAACCTGTGACTCAAACATCCTA
The DNA here is from genome assembly GCA_020662805.1 of Glaucomys volans. Lineage (NCBI taxonomy): Eukaryota > Metazoa > Chordata > Mammalia > Rodentia > Sciuridae > Glaucomys > Glaucomys volans. Next base: position 159,151 of record JAJEJO010051707.1, read on the forward strand.
GGCAAGCACTCTACCACTGAGCTAAAACCTCAGCCCCAGAAAGAGTCATCTTAACTTAAAGAATTTGGGAAAGGGTTTTTGTTGCAGGTGGCATATAAGCTGATTTTTCAAGAAGGGTAATGGAAAAACAGAAGTTGACTACGGACAAGAAGGAGAAAGTGAGAGGAGTAGAAAAGTCATCACAGTGGAATGTGAGCAAAGGGTACTAGGTGGAAAGTTTTGGACCTACATGTTGTACTGTGAGTGTTGAACTTCCTGCTTTTTTAAAAAACTATATATATTTAAAGTGTAAAATATGATGTTTTAATATACATATACTCACACAGTTACCTTTTTGTCTGTGTGGTAAGAGACATCTAAAATCTGCTCTTAGTAAATTTTCAGTCTACAATCCAAAACCATTAACTGTAATCCTCCTGTGTTACATTGGGTCTCTAGACTTAGTCATTCCACATAACTGCAACTTTTTACATTTTGACTTGCCACACCCATTTTCCTTCCAGTCCCAGCTCCTGGTAACTACCATTCTACCCTGTTTCTATGTATTTAACTATTTTTAGACTCTACGAATAAGTAAGATTGTACAGCATTTTCTTTCTATGTCTGACTTATTCCACTTAACCTAATAATTAACATAATACTTATATTCATAATACATATTTGTATTTGATGCTGGCATGTGAGTTCACATTTCAAAATCTATTTTTTTTCTGGTACTGGGTTCAAACTCAGAATCTTAAACATGCTAGGCAAGCTGTTTACCACTCTTGAGCTACAAACCCCAACCCTCAGATGATATTTAATTCCTCTATAAAACTCTTTAGTTCCAGTTATTTTAATATTCATAATGAAAATGCCTTTAGGAGTTTCCCTGTGATTTGAGATTATTTGAAGATAAGACTGTAATCCAACTACTGCCACCAGACTAATAATTTATTTTTTATACACAAATCAGTGATTAAATTTATGGATTTATAATAAGATGTATAATTATCCACTGTCCAGGTGTTAGTGTCCACTGCACAGCACACTCTACCTCTATAGGCAAATTTATAAGGGAAGTTAAATCAGAAACAGATATTGCTTTGGAGAGCCTGAAATCTAAGCAAGAAGAGTTAGTTGATTATTCCTAACAGCTACTGTCATTCAGTCATGACAGCCTAATTCATCTATCTGAATTTACTTGAGTGATTCTTTCTTAAATGCAATGTATATCATGCCTTTTATGCACGAAGAATCTGCAACAGTTTCTTTTTACCTGTTAGTAAGTCCAAACTCCTCTACCTGACATTTAAGGTCCTCCTTAATCAAATGACATTTACTTAGATGAATTTACCTCCCATTAGGGTACATAATGTAAAACAATTTGATGCAGCCATTTTAACAGTCATTTTGATGCTAAGACCTTTTGATGATGCTTCCTCAGAAAGACTGTTTTAACAGAGAGATATTTGACATTATAAAACATAAACTATTAAACTTTTTCTTTTAATGCCCAAATATGGCATGTAACATCTGTGACTCCCAACATCGTCCCAATTTTCATACATGACCATGCAAACACATTCTACTATGTGCCCCCATGTTTTGCTCAGTAGTTGCACGAAATTTGTTAAATGAATCACCTAGTGAATGGTAATCACTACGTTGTTCTGTGCATTTGCTATTGCTTCCCGTCATTTCATAATGAAATCACTGTTCTTTAACTTGAATATTATAAGTAGTATCTTAAGGTGGTTTTCTCTGCTGCCCTATTTAGATATCTTTTGGTCATTTTTAATCCTTATGTATAAATTCCAGTAAATAATACACCAAACAATCTAATTTCTTGCAGATATTTTCCCCAAAATGCTTTAGGAACCACTAGTAGTATCCAAGTCTTTTTTTCCATTAGTATTAATGTTCAGAGTATGGTAATGCTTACATTTTTCCTGCCATAAGACTCATGACATTTAAAAAAATGATATCACCACAGTGGTATTTCACTCTAGCAACTCTCTTCTTTTTATTCATTCTGATGAGGTTTTATTGTAAATGAGAGCAAGTGATATTGAGATCATCAATGACTTGTTATTTGCTAAATCCAATGCAATATTTACAGTGCATATCCTTCTTCACCCTCATACGATATTTGAAACTTTCTTGTATCTTTCCTTCCCTGTGTTTGAAATCATCATGGTCTACTTCTTTTCCTTCTTCTTCTGTGATTTCTCTTTATTTGTCAATTTTACTGCTATACAAAATGTTTCAACCCACATTTCTCATGGGTAGCGACCCTTTAATCCAATCAGTGGATTAATCTCCTGATGAATTAACTTAGTGGTAACTGAAGATGGATAGGGTGTGGCTGGAAGAGGTGGGTCATTCGGGGCACACCTTTGGAGTATATATTTTCTATCTGGCAAGTGGAGTGTCTCTCTGCTTTCTGATCATCATGTGAACTGGTTCCCTATACCACAATCTTCCACCATGATATCCTGCCTCACCTCGAGCCCCCAGGAATGGAGCTGGCTGTCAATGGACTGAGACCTCTGAAACCATGAGCCCACACAAATGAACTTTTCCTCCTCTACAACTGTTTGTGAAAAGCTGACTAAAATAACTGCTCTCTCTTCTTCACAATGATATGCAGTTCACCATCAAAGCCCATTAATTGCACATTCTAAATATCCATCTATCTATGTTTTTGCTATAACCATCCTAGATCATTCCAACATAATCTCTTAACTCTAATATCTTAACTTGGTGTCCTTGAACCCAATCTTGCCCTTTTCCAATCAACCCATTCTTCATATTGTTGTCAAGTACAAATCAGATTTTACTTGAATCTATTCAAGGCCTATCCCTATTCTAAGTTACCTCCCTATTTAAGACTCTTCTTAAATGAGTGCTTTCTCATTGTTCTTGAGATAAGGACCAAAATTCATATGATCTTCAAAAGTCATCCTTCTCATTATTATTTCCTACTGGAACTTCTATTAAGTACACACTGGGCACACTGAATGTATCCTAAACCTCTTCTAGGATTGATTAATCCACAACACTTATTTAGGCTGCATTATGGATTATTTCTTCAGGGTCTGCTGTTTATTAGTTCTGTTAACTTTTGCTGGTGGCTGTTTGTGTATTGGTGTGCTTTGTAATACTGATTTATGAGTTTGTGCTTGGTAGATTTTTTGTTTGGTTTGTTTGTTTTTATTTTGGGACTCTTGTATGCCAATTTTGGGATGAGAGTGTGACCTTCTGGGGACATTTGAAATTTGGGTATGCTTCTGACAGATTACTTAGAAATATCAAGGGAATAGGATCAACCGTTATGTCCATATTGGCTTTGGTTTTCCTAGAATATGCAAGTAGCATAAAATTCCTATGAGGAAAGATTTGTAGTAATTGATTTTTAGAGAGGACAACATTTTTGCAATCTAGCAACCAGGGCAATATGGATAGACTTCAAATTCCTATGTCTCACTTACCCAAAGCTTACCTCTAACACTGTGTGGCCATTAAAATCCCAATAACACTTATAGAGAATACCAAATGTGCTCAGATCAACTAAAGTGTAAATTTATTCATTCAACAAATATTTAGTAAATGCCTGTAATGCCAACCACTATTTAGAGGAGCTAGATAAAGAGCAGTATAAAAAATGAAGTCCCTACCCTCATGGAATTCATGTTTACCAATCCTGTTTTGAAGTTCTTAATTATTTGGAAACTATTTAGAAAAAAATATCAAAAAACTTAAAAATTAGGTGCTAGAACAACTATATGACCATTCAATGTAATACTGGAACATTGTATAAATGTCTACTCAAGGTTTATTTTTAGGGGAAGGTACTTTGTTTGAAATGTTATTTACTCTTATTTAGGGATGAACCTACAAAGTTACACATTAATTTAATCTTTCCTGTCTAGTAGATGTGTAAATAATTTGCATCTGGTAGGAAACAAACACTAATGATAATTATTATTTTACTTATAGGACATTAACCAATTCTGTGTCCAATCCAAAAATATTATTTCAAGTTGCCTTTCTTGGAGGACAATAGCTCCATTCCGCTAACTCTTCTTTGATTCAGCTTTACCATACTGCTTTTTACCTCATTAATGAATAAAATAAATCTTTGACACATCTTTACTTCACATTTATATTAGAAACATGTTTATAACTCTATAAATTATATGTTGACAGTTCTAAAACAATCTCTTTTACTGCAAGTTCTGATATGCATATAAAAGCCTATTTATTATGTATTATCCAGCACCACTAAATGTTTCACAGTAGAAAGTTTTCTGTTTATGTATTTCTTCAAACGCACACACACAAACACACACACACACACACACACACACACACACACCTTCTCTATGTGTTGTAAGCACATTGGTCTGCTGTTTGTTCTACTAAGTCCTGTATTTTTTATGTCTTCTGGAACTTTGGAGACATTTCTCTCTCCCTAAAATTCTTCCTCTAATCTCTATTTCCTTTTGCTTTCTTAACTTCTGCTAATACTTTAAATCTCAAAAGCTATTTCCTTAGGAATCTTTTCTTGATCTCTCCTCCCTCTAAAATCTATTTTGGGTCCTTCTGCTCTAAGATATTTTTAGCACAATGTATAATTTCTTCATAGGCACTTACGAAAATTGTAATTCATTAATTAACAAATTTATTTTTTGAAGTCTATCTCCCTACAAGATTGCAATCTAACTTCAAATTAAAAAGGCAAGTGACCAAGTCTCTTTTCCAAGAACAATTTTCTTCTTAGTTCCTATCTCAACACCTAGAACTCAGTATCTGCTTGTTGTAAGAAAAATGCAGCACAGTTCAGGTCCCAAGGCAGCTCAGACCCTTGAATCCAGGGGAGCAGGCACTATGGGGTGCCCAGTCTGAGTCACAGCCCAATGAATGCACCCAGAAAATACTCCAGACATGGGAGCTCACACCAGAGATTTATTAAGCAGGTGAACGGAGTGTCTGCTCTTGGGACTGGGAGGAGAAAAGGGAATAAAATGGCTGGGGAGCTTCTCTTAAGTAGTTTGAATTTCGTGGACTAGTAGCCATTGGACCAATGACATATCAGAAGTTTGCGGGCTGATGAGCTGGGACAGGGATGGACAGCTGCAGCAAAAGAGCGGGGTGGTAAATGATGCAACTTCATATTACTTGTTAGAAACATGTTCAATCAATTGACAAATTATCATCTTTCGCCCTGGGTGACCCACTCATGCCCATGACTTCAACTAACATTTAATGATTCAAAAAGTTTTCATCTCTCTATCTGTTATCTACATAGTAATGAGTTTTGTTTTTAGAATATAGATTCAATAATTAATTTCCCCAGTTCAGAATACTTCATAAGAAAAGAAAATCTCACAAAACTTCAGGACCTCCATTACCTTTAGAATGAAAATTGAACTTCTTCACATAATGCAAGAAACTCTTCACATTCTGACTTGATCTAAACTTTTAAAAAAATTTTTATTTCATCAGTTGATTCTGTGCCCTAGGAAGAAGGAGGGTATTTAGCTTTTCTTTTTTGCAGTGTTGAGGATGGAAGCCAGGGCCTCAAGCATGCTAGAGAAGTATTTTACCACTAAATTATACCCCTAGTCCCTATTTGTTTATTCTTGAATATATCAGGATTTTTATTATATATAATTATACATATTATAAATACATTATATAGATGATTATATATTATATTATTGTATGTAATAAATATTTAATAAATAATAAATATTACTGTATTATTATATATCTAATAAATATTAATAAACATCATATAATAAACATCATTACATTATATATAATATTAGATAGATATATTTATTATATTATATGTAAATGTATGTATATCTAAATATATAATATGTAATTATATATGATACATAACTTTTCATTATATATATGTGTGTGTGTGTGTATATATATATATATATATATAGAGAGAGAGAGAGAGAGAGAGTCCCTTTCCTATTCATTTTATTTATTTGACAAAATCACACATATCTTTCAAGATCTACTTAAAGGTCAGAGGTATTTGTGAAACATTACTATTTTCTGACTTTACAACTTTTGTGATTATTCCCCAGCAAAATTAGATCCTGTCCTGTTTCCTTAGAGTATCTTTTCTAATGTATTTTATTCATAACCTGACAGAAAATTTAATCCAGATCTTGGTAGATATATAACCAGGACCAGTGAGGAGTTCACACATGTTTGGACATGTTCTGATGAACTGATGAGACAGGCTGAACCGAAGTCTATTTGCTGAGGAATCTTCTGAAAAATAACTCCAACTGTGTCCACCGCTGGGATTCAGACATATCTGGGCATGCCAAGCAACTTTAAGTATGAAGAAAACAAAAGTCTTTTTGGAGGAAATAATGAAGAATTTTCGTAGGAGAATTTATCTTTTAAACAGAAATAGAAAGGCACAATGAATATAACTTACTAATACAGGAATAATTTTCAAAAGAAAGAAAACACATGTATATTTAATATTGCACAGTCCCTGCTATTCAGATCTATAGAGGGCTAAACAGAGTCTAACATTAGGGGATAAAGCTAATAAAATTTATGTGCTATTAAAGTAAACAGATCTTATGGAGGGCATTTTTCAGACTAGCTTCCTGCACTCGGGCCCAGCAAACCACACCAATCCAAAATGGAGTCACTCATGGTAAGTGTTACATGATGAAACTGAACTTTGAATGGGCCAGTTTTCCTAAAACACAAAATTCAAGTCAACCTGAGTCACCTCTGCTTTAACCCTGTAAGGAAAGGATCTTTGAAACAAATAATACACTTTTTGTTCTCTGTTTCTGCTTTCTTTAGCCCCTTTCTACCTATAAAACCAAATGACTCTGCTCAGTTAATCTGAATACTTATTCTGTTTTACACAGCAAAATGTAGTCTGATTCTTGAATCACAAATAAAAGCCAATTATATCTTTAGCTAAATTTGTTGTGATTTTATCTTTTGACACATGTTATCTTGATCAAATGTCCTGCCACAGGTGGTATATCTTGGGAAACTTGATATTTTTTTAGTAGTATTGATAATATTTTATAATTATTTTTCTCCTTCTCAATCTATAACAGTGATCATATATGGAGTTTTTTTTTTTTTATTTGGCTTCAGGAATACCATTCTTGTTCTCTTTCATCCTTTCTGGATATTCCTTCATAATTCTCCTTGTGGGATTATTCTCATCTCCCTAAACTTTAAAATTGTAGTTATCCAAGTCTAAATCCCCAAACCTCTTCTTTTCTCTTCTGTGTATAGTCACATCTTGGTTAATCTCATTCAGACCCATGGCTTTAAAATACTACCTCTATATGAATAATTCTTCAAGCATTATCTTTTTTTTCCCCAGGGGAGTGAAAGGGCCAATTTAATGAGGAACTACAAACTGAGACCAGGCCACGATTCACAGTGACAGGAGGCCATGCAGTGGCAATGCGCGACCAGGAGCGGGACAGCAGCAGGATACAGCGTCCATGTGGTCAAGTTTACAGACAAACCATTTGGGAAATAAAGACAGGTTTGGGCCTAGGGTCTGGGCAAGGCAGTTTTCCACTAGGACATTTCCACCACTTGTGGCTACTTCTTCCTCATCCCAGCTTAGTGCCACAGCTATTTCTGTTGAAGTGTCCCAATGAGGGAGTAGGTACAGCAACAGCAAGTCAGGTAAGGCAAAGGGCCTAGTGCTTTCCAGGAAGAGAACCAAGAGTGAAGGTGCTGTAAATCTCAGGGCATCTATAAGGGCCCTTCTTATCTGCCATCTCTTTCAGCTGGGACACAGCAGCCATTGGACAGAGGTTGCCCCACACACAGTGAGGACACAGGGCAGACAGGACAGGCTAGGTTCATGGGCATTCCTTCTGGCCACAGGAAATATAGGGGTTCACAGAGGTGTGGCCAGAAAGGGGGTCTGCACAAAAACTCAAAAGGGATGGAGAGGGGATGAGTCTCTCTTGGTTACCAGAGCCATGACTTACCCAGCATCCTCCCTACCTTGCACCAGGGGCTCTTGGGCACTTGTACAGAGAGATGTCGTGGGTTTCCATACCTGAGTGCTGAGGGCCAGAGTTGGCAATTGTTAATTCTGACATGCCCCACCTCTGGCACCCCAGAAGTGCAGTATACCCCACAACAAACCCAGGCCTCATGACCCTACTCTGCTTGGGTCCAGATGATGCCCTCCTTTCAGCCCAACAGGTCAGAAACACCTGTAGCTCCAGGCACAGCCTCCATGGCAGGCCCCCAAGCTGGGACCTGCTTTGGCTGCTTATGGCCCCAGGGAGAGTTAGGATAAAGCCTGGACCTTGGATGGAAATGGAAAAGTGAGGACCCCAGTAGGAGATCCTTTCTAGCTTATCTCCTGGATCAAAAATACCAAGTAAACCAGCAACACACAAGCTCAATGCTACTCCCCTGCCATCCACTGACCCTTGGCCTTAAAGCCAACAGAATTTTTGCTGGAAGAGTCAAGTGTTCAGAGAAGGGCAAGGAGAAGACGACAGGACTTCCAGGGGAGGGTGGCATAGCTTCCAACCCCAAGTGGAGAAGAAGCAACCACTGAGCACAGGGAGTGAAGCATGGGGAGGGGGCCACTGACAGGCTGGGGAGTCCGAGTTCAGCTCTGTTAGCACAAGCGCTTGTACGTGTAGATGTAGGCTTTGCAGCTGGGGCATGTGTGTGTCACATCCTTGAAGTCATTGATGAGGCAGGGGATCAAGCAGCAGCCCAGATCACATCCCATGAAGCAGCAGAAGAAACCCAGCATGAAGTTCATCAAGCCAATCTCATAGGAGATTTTGGTGGTGATGGACTGCTGGCAGTGGGGACAAACAGTCTGCACTGGTGCACCTTCAAAGATCTCCCCTGCAGCACTGTCACTGTAGTGGGAGCCCCTGAAGGGACCAGGACGGTGGCTGTGTGGCCTCCAGGACCAGGGTAGGGCCCTGGTGGGTAGGGTCCAGATGGGTAGGAGCCCATGGGTGCGTGAGGGCCTGGAGGAGAGTAGAAACCTGGAAGCATGTAGGTGCCATCTGCACTCATGTGGTGGTGGTGGCAGGGGACACGACACAACACGGACGACAAAGCCAGGTTGAGGTATCGGATGACCTGGTGGCTCCTAGGGTGGGGGGCCAATGTCTGCAGGGGGCAGTGGCACGCCTGGTGGGGGCTGCATCACAGCCGGGGAGGTACGGCCTGGGGTGGGTGGTGCTCCACTCTTCTCCTCTAGAAGGGCTGTGGGGCCCCCAGGATAAGGAGGGGGTGGCTCATTAGACATCTTTGCTGTTGCTTCTGAACCTCAAACCTCTGGTACTCAAGAGAAAGGAGGTGGATAAAGGTCCTTCAGTGGCTGGCCAGGATTGACAGGGCTCTGGGAAGCGTCCCTGGGCCCCTCAGCGGCGGCAAGCGCAGCAGCAGGAACGCTGCCTCAACAGTAGGCCTCATCAACAGTTGGGTGGCGCCCGGTTAGAGGAGATGGGCCCTGGGCCCCGGGCGTTGCTGAGCCGGGCAAGCATTATCGTTTTAACTAGTCTCTGGGCTTCCCCTCTTGGTCCCTCATCCTGAACTGTCAATTCTCCACACAATGGCCATAATTACATTTTTAAAATTTGAATTACATTATGTTGCTCTTCTACTCCAAGCACTTCAGTGGTTTTCCATGTTACTCAGAATAAAATACAAACACTGGGCATAGTTTCCAAGGCACACATGATCAGGTTCTTAGATTCCTTTCTGTCCTCTGTGTACTCCCTTCCTTTCTCAGTTCTAGCCTCAGGAGCCACATGCTGTCCCTCAAGTTGGTTAAGTAGGTTCTTGCTTCAGGGCCTCTCTCTGAAATTTTTTTCTTGGATTACTCTTCCTCCAAAAAGTGTATCTTACGCCACCATTTCATTCAGGTTTTGTTCAAATGTTACCTTGTCAGAAATAACTTACTGGACCACCCAACTTAAGTAAGCAACCTTCCCATCAGTCATTACCTATTCCCTGACTCCACGTTATTTTTCTTCAAATATTTTTAAATTTATTCTTGTTTTAATTTATTTTTGTCTGTCTCTCCCACTTTAATGTGAACTCCAGAGCAGCAGGGATTCTGTATTTGTCTTTATTTTTTTTTTATTTTTATGTGATGCTGAGGATAGAAACCAGTGCCTCACATGTGCTAGGCAAGCACCCTGCCACTGAGCCACAACCCCAGTCCTGTGTTTGTCTTTAGCACTAATTTCTCAGCATCCAGGATAGTGCCAGGCACATACTAAAGATCAAACAAATGCTTGTTGAATAAGTCAACAAATGAATAATGTTAAATGTTACTAATAGGACTAAGAAATATGCAATTAGAGTCAAAGCCTTCAGGAAAGTTGGAAAATCTATGGAGATATATATATATATGTATATATATATATATATATATATATGTATATATATATATAGTCTTAAATAATTTGGGTACATGTCCTTTATGTTTTATAAATTAAAGCTTAAAGAAATTCTTTAATTATCCTCCATAAAATGAAGTAATTTAAGGACATCCAATGGCATATTGTGTTAATACATAAAATAATTGGTAGATATCTGAGAACGACATTCACAGCTCAATCACTGAGTTGAGAAGAGCAGTGGTAATTGTGAGCACTACCATTTTATATTGTTTATATTCTAAGTTATATATCATTTAATTTATATCAGCAATGTAGATATAGTGGGGCAGAGAGCTTATTTGCTTTGTTCTCCTTGCTTTATGGAACATTTTATTTTATTTCAAAGGACACTTCTTTCTTTCTAATGTTTCTATCATAATGGAAATAAAATACCTCTAGTCTATATCAGCCATGTGATAGATGTTCAGTTTATATTTGTTGAATAAAAGAATGAGTCAATGAAAAGCATAAATATAGTAATGATTCTATACATTTGCCTCAGTATGATTTCAACTTGATATGGAAGTCACTAAAATGAAAACTTCTGTGCTATAGAAGAGATTAGTAGTTACGGAGATTGGGATGGGAGTAGGGAGTGACTGCAAATTGACATGAACAAACATTTTTGAGATGATGAAAATGCTCTAAACCTGAATTGTGGCAAGGCTACAAAACCTATTTCTACATTTACTAAAATTATTAAATTGGACACTTACAACAGATGTATTTTATGACATGAAAATAATAATATAATCTTTTCAGAATTTTTAAGAATTTTATGTACTAATTCAAGTTTGGGCAATACTTAAGAATCAATATATAAAAAAGAAAATTTCAGGACAAACATACCTATATTCTCTTAATATTTATTTGGGATGAATATTGTATAGAGTAACATTATGTCTTCTATAGAATAGTGTTTACCATGCAAACCTTTTACCACAGACTGGGGAAAGTAGAAGGGGGATAAGGATGGGGAAATGTTGATCAGTGGGTACTGAGTTACATTTACATAGGAACAAAAAGTTCTGGTGTGCTAATGCACAGTAAGACAAATATAGACAACAATTATATGCTATACATTTCAAAAACTTAGAAGAAAGGATTTTGAAAGTTTTCAACATAAAGAAAAGCTATATGTATATGGAGATGAATATGTTTACCCTGATTTAAATATTATGTCATGAATACATGAATCAAAACATAACGTGGAACACCATTAATATGTACAATTCTATGTTTTTGTGTATCAGTTAATAAATACATTTTCAATAAGTGTAAACCTTTGAGTATTATCATAATGTCAGGGATGTAATTTTGAAAGCCCAACTATTTCATTTCTTACAAGCAAAACAACAGTCATGAATGTGATTTCATGAAAATATTTTTGTCTATTTGATTCTGTAGTTAAAATTTGCATTTATATTCAATTTATATTTTAATATATTTACTTCTTAAAATATGTCATTTATTTGTTAGCAAATCGTACTTTGTCTTCATGTAATTAAAAATGAATAACATTTAAAATTAAAAATATAGATGCATGTTTTATGGATATTTAATATATAATAAAGTTAACTTAAAACAAACTTTATAATTTGATATTTGATAATATAGTGATTTAAATAAAATTTTACTTAAAATTATTTCTACATACCATAATTGTATTATTCAGAATTCACCAGCAAATACAACTCTTAGGATACACACACACACACACACACACACACACACACACACGTGCTTGTCCCTCTGTATCCATGGGACTGGTTCTGGGACTTCCAATAGATATGAAAATTTGCAGATGTTCAAGTTCCTCATATAAAAAGGCATAGTGTTAGCATATAACCTAGTACATCTTCCTGTATCCTTTAAATCACCTCTACACTACTTTTAGTACTAAATACAATGTAGATTCTATGTAAATATTTATTATACTGTATTGTTTGGGGAATGATGAAAAACAATCGCTAAAAGTTCAGAACAGATGTGATTCTTTTCCATATATTTTCCATCAGTTGTAGGTCAAATCCACCAATGGAACCAGCAGATACAGAGGGTCGTGTGTGTGTGTGTGTGTGTGTGTGTGTGTGTGAAGAGAGAGAGAGAGATTTGTAAAGAACTGGCTACTATCCTTGTGGATCTTTGAAGCCTGAAATCTCAATAGGAGTTAATGTGCAGTCTTAAGGCAGAATTTTTTCTTCTCCAGAAAACCTCATGTTGTGCTCTTAAATCCTTCAATGGATTGGATTAGGCCCACCCATATTATCAAGGTTATCTCTTTTACTTGAAACCAATTGATTGTAGATAGTAACCAACATCTACAAAATACCTTCAAAAGAACTACATTAGTGTTTATTAAAGAACCATATACTACAGGCTAGTCCCGGTTGGCATATGAAGCTGTGTTGGTCAGCTTTCCAACACTGTGACAAATTACCTAAGATAATCAACTTATAAGGAAGGAAGGTTTATTTTTTTCATAGTTTCAGGGGTTTTAATCCATGATAGCTTAGCCCACTTGCTTTTAGGTCTGTGGCAAGGCTGCACAATAAGGTAGGGAGAGCATGGCAGAAGGCATTGCTCACCTCATAGAGAGCAGGAAGCAAAAGGAGAAAGAGGAGGGGGCAGGATTCCCCTTATCCCCTTCAAGGACATACTCCATATGCCAAGAAGACTTCTAACTAGGTCCTACCTGTTACAGGTTCTACCACCATCCAATAGTGATATAGAATGAGAATTGAGTCATTTCTATGAAAGGGGTTCAATTTTATGAATGAATATTGTTGGAAGCTACTGGTCAAGAGTGATGGCTTTTCAAATTGTCTTTTAACATTCGCAGGAATATTTTTTAAAATCATGAATAGAAACTCTAGTACATAAAGGATGTTAAAAATTAATCTTTTTGGAGAAGAGGTGGAGCCTCCAAGGGTCTACCCTTTCAACTACCTGTAAATCTTGGCAACACACACTGCTATGGAACCCCAGGATATCACAATACATTTTCAAAAATTGTTGATATGCTCTAACTCTAAACTTATGGCCTCCAGGAGCAAGACAAACAACAAATGAGTGAGGACTATCAGGAACTGGCACCTGGTTGCGCTGCTATGGAGCAATGAGAAGTGGTGGGGACTGTGGTATATGTTATCTGGAATAAAAAGCTGCTCCTTGGTTTTTGATCATTGTTAACATAAAGTAATAAAGGCTCCATGTTGATGTATTTCCTAATTTTTCAACTTTCACTCAATACTTTTATGTAAGATCTCTTGGTCAATTTGTCATTAATTTTAAGAGAATATTAATACTTCATGTAATAAGCAAAACATTTTACAGATCATATTTAACTACCTTTTTGTAGTGCCTGGCTTATGATATCAATGCCAAATCAATTTTAGATTGGTCAACTGAGAACAACATTTTTGTTCCTAATATTATCCATTTTATGGAAAAAGTATACATTTATCTTAAAACTCATAAATTTAGGTTTGTTTTTAAATTATAAGGCAGAGGCCTAGAATAAATACTCAACTGGTTGTATATTTGCATTTGGTAGTTGAAACTCTTTTCCTGTGTTAACAGCTACTATCTACATTACCAAACTCAATTATACCATATGCTTTTTCTGACGGAGAAAAAAATTATTTACATAACACTTAAGTACTTAAAAAACAAAGCATCAAATTTTGCAGTTCTAATTAGCAACTACATTTAAGATACTGAAATTTTTAGATAATTAAATAAAGTATAAGGTATAATTTTTTAGAAATGTATTAGAGAGAGGTATTCTCCTTACTTTCCTTTACACACACACACACACACGCACACACACACAGAGTAGCAGTCATATTTCATTAAATAATTCTAGTTTTCTAGTTTTCACAATAATAAAAATTATCTTCCTTTTCAAATTCAACTGGAGAATAAAATTATATTTTGGTAATTTATAGAGAACAGAAGAAACATTATAAGGAAGATATGAAAAATTATCATTAAACATTTATAGAGAAAAGATTATTCACACTTCAACAGTTTTTTTTCCTAGTTGGGTGGTTGCTGTTAGTTTCCTTTCTTTATTTACTTGAACAAGGCATATTCAATTTTCTCTACCACTCAAAAGAAAATACACAGCATTGTGATTACTTGAAACATAATAGAGTAATTAGATAGAAAAGGTGCACAGAATTTTTATAAAGCTTTCACTTGGTCATATGAACATGTTCAAGGTTGCTTTGCATTGGCCAAATTCCAACCACTGCAGCAGCATCTGTTAGTAACCAGGTTTATCTATCTTTTGAATTCAAATTGCATAACAGAGCACAATTATGTAGGATATTTTAGCAAATACTTTATTTTTTTCTACTGGACAGGAAATAGTACTAAACATGTCAAAATACAATTTGGGAAAGAGAGATATAATCTGAAACAGAATGAAAAGCTTTTGATCTACATTCTTTGCATTTTTGTGTTAAGTTAAAAGGATGGAAATGATGAAATTTTGCACAGTTCTCAGCATGTCATAGCCAGCACGGCTTGCTTGAAATGTGATCTTTGTTTCAGCTTGGCCACCCAGAGAAGTAGACATGAATAAGAAATGTCTTTATACAGTGTGTGCTATTTAACAGAGACACCTCCAGACAAAAGCTTTTGCAAACACATCCATGAAAGGGTTTGTATTCCAAAGACTTTGCTGTGCTTTGCATTTGAGTTGGGGGTAAGTAAAATAGGGTAAAAGTACATAGGTCCTGTCAGATGCTTGAGGGAATTAAAGGAATTGTTTTACTTACACCTAACACCTATAGTCTTTTCTATTTCCCAAACAAGAACATAAGTAACAAAATCATGTTTTTAAAAAAGGAAAATAATATTTTGATCTGAGGTTGTAATAGAAACCTCCAAATCTGATTAGGAAGTAACTTTGATTTTTCACTCTCATTTAGAACTCTGTTTCTGCAATTATTGTCTGTAAATTTCATGAATATTCTGAGATCAGAATCAACATTCCTCATAAAACACACCTTGTGATTTTGCAGTAAGTAAGAAAGAAAACACTATAGATATCTGGACTGTGTCGTTAGACATTATTGTGTTATCTCTATTAAAGTAATGGGATGTTCTCAGGTCCTAACACATATTTACTTCTGTGAGAACCATCCCCAAACCAAATTATTAACAAGGTAAAATGTAAATTTTTCAGAATAACTTATGGTGGTTGATGGACAACAACAAGAAAACTTCTATGACCAGAGCCAATCTCAATCCAAATACATAAATAAAACATGCCACTTTTGCATGAAATTCAAGGTTGCCTAAATCAAGTGTTTGGTTTAATGCCTTGTTGTCATGCAAATCCACTGGGATGCTGTTAAAAGTACAGATTTCTAGCCTTTATCTCAGACCTACTGAACCAGAATCTCCAAGGGAGGGATCAAAATTTTAAAATTTTAAACAAGATATTTGGAAAACACTGCTATAGCACAAATGAGATTGCCAAGGAAAGACTGTGTGATAATGGGGGGGGGGGGGAGGTCATGCAATTTATTGTCCAAGCCAAGACACTTTGAAAGTGTCAGTATTAAAAATGATGCCCGCAGGCTGGGGATATAGTTCAGTTGGTAGAACGCTTGCCTTGCATGCACAAGGCCCTGGGTTCAATCCCCAGCACAAAAAAAAAAAAAAAAAAAAAAAAAAAAAATTATGCCAGAACAACAGGCATAGAAGAGGTTGTTCTGAGCAGAATGTGATCATTTGTCATTCTAATTCTACTTCACACTAGCATATTTGTTTATTTTAAAATAAACTTAATTTTTGAAGCATGTTAGGTTCACAGAAAAATTTAGTGGAAAGAAAACAGTTCCCATATATTTATTTACTGTGCACACAGCCTCCCTCACTATGGACATCTACCATTAGAGTGGTACATCTTGTTTTTATTAGGGTTCGCAATTGCTGTTGTGTAGTCTTTGTGTCTGGACAAGTGTATAATGGCATAAATCTTCCATTTTAGTACTACAAAGAGTAGTTTCACTGTCCTAAAAATCCTTTATTCTCCATTTATTCACCCCTATGTTCTCCCACCCCGGGCAATGACTCTTTTTACTGTATAGTTTGCCTTTTCCAGAATGTCATATAATTGGAATCATATAATATGTTGCATATTCAGATTGATTTATTTCACTTAGGAATATACATTTAAATTTCTTCCATATTTGTTCATGGAGTGATAGCACATTTCTTTTTGGCACTAAGTAATAAACATTATCTGGGTATAACACAGTTTATATATATTTTATCTACTGGAGGACACCCTGGTTGCATCCAAGTTTCAGAAACTATGTATAAAGTTTCTATAAACACCAACACACAGGTTTTGGAGTGGCCATAAGATTTCAGTGCATTTGGGTAAATACCAAGGATCATGATTGCTGAGTTGTATGCTCAGTTTTGGAAGAAACTGCCCAACTCTCTTCCAAAGTGCCTATACTATTTTGAATTCTCACCAGCAATGAAGAGAATTCCTATTGCTATACATTCTCATCAGTATTTGATATTGTCAGTACTCTGGATTTTGGCCTTTATAATAGGTGTATAGTAGCATCTCATTGCTGTTTTAATTTGCAATTCACTAATGAAATAGGATGTTGAATATTTCTTCATATGCTTTCTTTTCATCTGCATATCTTCTTTCATAACATGTCTGTTCAGGTCTTTTGCCCATTTTTTAATCAGGTTTCTCATTTTCTTGTGGTTAAGTTTCAAGGATTCTTTATATATTTTAGATAACTACCCTTTATCAGATGTGGGGATTTTTTCCTCAAATATTTTCCTCCAAACTGTGACATGTTTTCTCATACTCTTGACATTGTCTTTCACAGAGCAGAATGTTTAATATGAATTTTTTCTAGTTTCCTAAGGTAAAAGTTTGGAGTACTGATTTTAAATGGAACATAAATATAGGCATTCAATGCTATCAGTTTCTTTATAAGCACTGATTCTATTGCATCCTACAAATTTTGATGTTTTATTCTCATTTTCCTTTAATTCAAACTATTTTCAAATTTCTCTTGATAATTTTCTTTAACTCTGTGTTATTTACACATATATTGTTTAATCTCCAAGTATTTGGGGACTTCTGGGTTATTTCTCTGGAATTGATCTTTAACTTAATTCCTTTGTGTGGGAACCCCTTCTATGACTGGATCCATCTGGAGTTTTTAACTTTCAGACCTGTCCACAATGCACCTCCAGGAATTCATCAATTTCAGTTCAGGTTTTCTAGCCTAGGCTCCAGTTCCTGAGGAGGTTTTGCTTATGTATTCCTTCTCTGGTAAATTGTGCTTCTCTGTATCTGCTTGTCTGCCATTCCAAATTGCCTGGTGACCTCACCTTTCTGATGATCTAAGCAGAGTTATTGACTTATCAGTTTGTTCAGGTTTTTCCTTTTTTAGGATGGAGCATCAACTTCTGAGCTCCATCTACCAGACCAGAAACTAGAAGTCTAGATACTACCTTTTTTTCCATTTTTGAAACATTTCCCTGTGGAATATTTGGTTGAATCTATTCTTCTATGCTATGCTTTGAGTGAAATGTTATAAACAGCGCTTAGCACCTCAGGAAAGAAATCCACTAGTCACTATGAATTCTATTTCTACACAGTGAAGGTTAATGCCTAAAACTGTAGAAGAGAGTACTTTCAACTCCTGCATTGTAGCTTTTATGGAGAAACCTCTTGCAATCTCCAGAGGTTTTGCAAATGATCCACAGGTGTGGCTGGGTTGAGGAAACAGATGTGTTCTTGAAGAGTTGTGCTCAAATTGAATTTTTGTTAATTGAATCTTATTTAGAATTCATTTTCAGAAAGCTAGCTATTTAAAGTAGCCCTTTGGTGAATTCTTTTGTAAAATGAAAAATTGATCCCTAATTTATCTTTTGTGAAAATGCAAATTTTAATATGTGATACTTTCTTAAAGCTATGTACCATTTCTAGGCCTGTGTAGGAAGCATAGAAAACCTGTGGTTCTTGGTAACAATGCAACTTGTTTTTCTATAATTAAGGTAAATGCTGTGTATAAATAACTGAATATATTCTACATGCAGTATTACATTTGAAAACAGAAGTAGCCTAGAATTAAGGGTTTGAAAATCAGCAACAATTCAAAAGAGTCTAAATAAACTCAGTGTTCAATCAGAATCAAGTACTATAATGTTAATAATATGGATTCAAATGATACTGAACTAATTGTTCTGATCCTATAGGTTTAGGGTAGGGCCCAGGGATGTATATTTTTAAAAGTACATTCTGCACTGTCTAATATCATAGTCACTAAGCTCTCTGTGGCTATTTAAATGTAAATTAATTAAAATTCTATTATGTTCTTCAGTGGAAATAGTCACATTTCAAGTGCTCAATAAGCACATGTGGTTAGTGGCCACTATACTGGATAGCACAGATTATAAAATGAAATCTACCTTCTTGGAATGTTCCATTCAACATCACTGCAATGATTCTAATAGTGGGCAATATCGGGAAACACCATTATAATTACAAGAAGTCTGTTCTTAGAAAGATGGTCTAGCGACCATATGGTTTCAAGTCCCACAAGAGAAGTAACTTTTGGTGGTATTAGTTTATATTTGTTGGTATAGTGCCATCAGGAGTCATTGTGCTGAAAATTAGAAAAAGGCCTTAACTTGTTTTCATTATTAAATTTTATCGTATAGATAATAATTTCATGCTTCTGCGTCATAGGTATGACTATTAAGTGAATAGAGGGGGTTTCCTGGGTGACAAATTAAAATTAGTTTCATTAATTTACAGGCACACTTCAAAAATGAAATAAGCAACCTTATATTTTCTGTAGAGGGTGCAAACAGAATTGATGAATTCCAAGTCAAGTAATACATTTCAGCTGGTGATATTTTCCTAGGGTAAATTTAGTAGAAGGCAGGATATGTGTTATTGGATTCATATGTTGTATTAAAAAATATTATAAAACCTTGGAAAGTGCTCAGCATTTATTGCTCAGAACTTTACATAGGCAGAACTAGTATCCTTCTCTTCCATTATTAATAAATAAATAAAACACAAAGGCCTCTAATCTAATTGCTCTGTTCCTTAGTTTCTCCATCTATAAAATAAGAACAATAATAGTTATCACTTCATTGGTGTATTGTATGGATTAAATAAGATAATACATGAAAAAAAAGAACAATACTACCTACACACATCAAACATGGGCTTAATAAATTTCAGCCAGTACTATTGTTATTCTCATGAACAGTATCACAGAATTATTCATATACCTGGGAGGAGATCTGGTCTTGCTAACATTTTTGTCTGTATTTTGTCATTTTCAAATAACACTGCCACGTTCCATTAATGCTAATAGATTGAGAGTGGCTTGGATCTCTCCTACCTCTGGAGATACAAGGAAAATTCATTTTTGTCCTGTGCATTTTCTTTTCCAGATTAGTCAACCTAAGTCTTCAGTAAACCTGTGAAAACTGGAGACACAAAAATGGACCAGGCCTTGAGTTCTGAAGAAATTTGCAAGTGTTCAAAAAAGCAAAAAGTATTTCTATTTCTATTCATCTATTTGGAAAAATACATATTTAAAGAACTGCTATTTGTAGTAAGCATTGAGACATGAAATGATAAAACTCATTTTTTTTTCCTTTTTTAATGCAGTTTGCTGATGACCTCTTATGGGTAGACCTATGGACTAAATGTCACTTTCTTGGTTCAAGTGTTTACCAGACATTTCAGTGTTTCTGACAAGGCTTACATTTTCATTATGATTATTCTTTATCTTGTTTACTAAGCCTGCAGCTAGTAGTTGGTCTTGCACTTGTATGCGGTAGTCATCTTTTCTTGGTGAGGTCAGTGATTCTGTCAGGATGTGTATTTTCACCTTCTAGTATCTAAATTTACACAGCACCATATCTGACTGGAAAGAAGTATCATGTGTTGTTACAGTTTTGACAGGTAAATCTCTGTGAAGAATCAAGCTCTCTGAGCCCAGACTGGCTCACTGTCTACAGAGCTTCCAGGAAGGAAAGCAAAGGAAAACAATCATACTACGGATTAGATCGTAACTTAGTCTTTTAAAATCAAACTCTCATGCTTGAAATACCCTTAAAGAAGAGGTAACTAAAAGTGGTATATTCTGAATAGCTTCCTGAGAAACTATTTTATGAGATATATAAAAGACTGCTTTGTTTCCAACATTTCTTATCTCCTATCGAATCATAACTAAAGATTTTGATTCTGCATGTTCCCAGGGAGCCACCTCCCACTCATCACTTAGCTGATCTCATGGTCCCCTTTCCCACCCACCTCACTCTGCATGGGCTTTCCCTACTGCTTTTTATGCCTTCCCTTCTGTTCTTCGCAAAGCCTACATTTCATTGCTTTCTCTGCTAATGGCTCAAAGTCTCCTTTGTCCCAGCCAATTACTGAAGAAGCAAGTCAACTGGGAAGTGAGAGAGAGATAGAGGACACAAAGATTTTTTTCCCTAAGCCTTCCTCTAACCCTCTGACTAGTTTTACCCGTAATAACCTAATTGGATCTCCCTGCTCTCCGGAGTTCCTTCTTTATGACCAAGTTAGAATAGCATGTGTTTGCCTTTCAAACACTATCTTGTTGCAGGCTGCAACAAGAGAAAGCATTTTTTAAATGGCCCATTTAGAGACAGTCATCAAAGAAAGATCCATTTGAATTCACTCTATCACCTGCACTATTCCCATTTTGGGTTGGGATGAGAATCACATGCAAGCTGGTTAATAATACAGTTGTGGGACTCCAAAATCAGATTCTGTAGAGTGGTACTCTGGATATCTCATTGTCTTCAGAGCATCCTAGGTGGGCTTGATGGTCCATGGGTAGACATTTGGGATGTCCCTGGTGCCTGCCTCTTAGATCCCTTCTCAATAATGTGGTGGTAGGTGAGAAAGTTCTGGGCTGATTAGCAACACTTCAGTGTGCTAATATTCCCCTAGGTCAGTACAGATAATTGAGAGTTCATTTATTAATTTTTGGAAATTATCATATTCAAACACAGAAGTCCCCCAAGTAACAAAGCAAGATGGAATTCTTGACTAATGGATTCATTACTTAGTTTAGCAATGAAAAAGGAAAACAAATAAACACTATTCAGTACAGTAGCAGAAAGTTCATAGGAACAAGACTGCTGAAGAAAACAGGTAGCTATTGTTCTTAACCAAATTTAGATTGCTTTTACTCTAGAACTGATTAAATAATTTCATCTTTTTCCTGCCTTCTCTTTAAGTGTTTGGCGTACCTTCCCTTCAAGTCATCAAACAGCACACATTGGGGAAGTTTGCCCATATGTTACAGCTATATTGCTCTCCACCTGTACACTTACCCACTATTATAAGACAATTTTTGAAAATTAAAAGGCAAACC
The DNA here is from genome assembly GCA_020662805.1 of Glaucomys volans. Classification (NCBI taxonomy): domain Eukaryota; kingdom Metazoa; phylum Chordata; class Mammalia; order Rodentia; family Sciuridae; genus Glaucomys; species Glaucomys volans. The sequence goes on from JAJEJO010051707.1 coordinate 181,019, forward strand.
AAGACTTTTAGATAAAAACTGACCATGTGTTCATGGTTTTGAGTGGTTCTTAATAACAGAATCAGTAGTTTTTACAACAGGTCCAAACAACAGACACATTTATAGATCTGGAGTATTGAAATAAACATGCAAATGTAGGTAAACTGGCTCCCCTCCCTACAAGGGGGAGGATCCTCCCTTCTCTAGATAGGATTCATTTCCATGTCCATAGATAAGAAACATTTGCATTATTGCCAGCAGTTTCTTACAATTTAGAGAATTATAAAATGGCTCAAAGGCAATGAAAGGTTAGAACTAGATAACCTGGAAGGGTATGCTCTAAACAATGCAGAGTTGGCCCTTGAAGAACAAACTTTTCCCTCAACTAATGAAGAATATATAATAAATCAAATTTGCTATTAAATCCTAACTTATGTGCTTGAATTTTACTTCTGTCCCGAATCTTGTTTACTTCATGTTTTTCCTTGGGTTTATCATGTCCATTTTTTGACTTCTTATTTTTTTAAAAAAAAAATCCACACTTAGATAACATTAATTTGATTATAAAATGAATAATTTAAGTACATTTATTCTGGAAATTTTGTAAAATGCAGAATAAAAAGTTAAAGAGAATGAAAATGTTCAATAAACCTATGACATGTGGAGGCAGAGAATCTCCCAAAACAATTGTTAAATAAAATATGTGGGAGACCATTGATGTAGACTGATTTCTTGCACTATACTCCAAGGGAACAAACCACAAAATGGAGTCATTTATGCTAAAGCTCCACCTTGCCAAACAGAAACTAAGTTGTTTATTCAACTTCCCATGAATATGTGGAGAGATAATATCCAAATCCCCAAATAGGCCAGTTTTAGTCATCATAAATAAGAAAAGTCCCTCTGCTTTAATCCTTATGAGGAATGTAACCCAAAATAACCTGAAGTTACTCAATCTGTTATTTTCTTATTTTGTTCTGTTGCTGTTTTGTTTTTTTGTTTTTTTGTTTTTTTTTTTTTTTGTACTAGGGATTTAACCCAGGGGCACTTTACCACTGAACTACGTCCCCAGATCTTTTTATTTTTTTAAAAATTTCGAGACTCTAGTTAAATTGCTTAGGGCCTCACTAAGTGGCTGAGGCCCTAAACAATCCTCCTGCCTCAGCCTCCCAAATCACTGGAATTACAGGTGTGCACCACCATGCCTAGCTCCTTGTTCTTTTTCCAGATACCTTATCAAAATTAACTGCCATGACCACAAAAGCACCTCTCTATTTTTAGAAGAAAAAATACTAGATTGGTTTACAGAATCAGAAGTTGGATGGTCCCACAATGATTCTCTGCATACTGGATAGCTGGAGGAACCAGTAACTGGTCAGTTCAAGAATCTGGAGCCTTGGAAGAAGGACCAATGATGCAGCACCTGTCAGGTCAAAGGCCTAGAAACACGCTGAAGAACTGCTAGTCAGAGTCCTCTTTGGAAGAGTAAATTGGAATTCATTGTCCTCAGGTCATCTCAGCACCAATCTCAACACCCATTCAAGAATAGAGCACAACTCTGTACTGGTTTCCTGATTCCGCTTTCTGTTCCATTCAAGCCCCCAGCCTATTGGAACGTGCCTCTCACATTCAGAGTGAGTCTCTCCCCTCAGTTTGCTGTCCCACATGTTAATAATTTCTGAAAACACCCTCATCGACACACCCAGAAGTCTCTTAATTTTAGACAGCCCTTAATTCAATCAAATTGACAATCCAAATTAACCATCAAACCAAGGGTTCCATCCATCTACCAGATATTCTGCCCTTGCTTTTGGCCTCGATTTCAGAATCTCGGCACCTGCCCATTCAGTGTGCTGTTTTCTCACTCCCATCAATATTTCTGCAGTGCAGACTCAGTCCTTGTACTCCATCCTAACAAAAAAGAATACTCTTTGTTCTCCTACAGCCACTCATCAGTGGCATTCCCACATGCCTTTTCAAGAAATGACAACTGATCTTCTACATATAGAGGCTATCAAAGGCAATCAGGAAATTAAGAACATCGAACCAGTTTTTCTCAATTTGCTTTGGTTTCAGAACCGTAGGTAAATACAGGGTGAGATGTTGCAGGGACTTTTCTATCAAGCTGTTGCTGATGCTCAAAATCCTGCAACATGTCCAGCATCTTTCTTACCCTACAGTGCTTGCCATATTCTTTAATCTTCAGAGCCAGAATCTTAAAGATTGGGCCAGCAGCCTATCTACATCCACTTCTTTAAGACTTTCAATGAACAAACTCATAGCCACCAGCTGGAGAGACTCCCTACCTCAAATGAGGGAAACAATGGCACACTGTCAACACATAAATGTGAAACATATTCATGGCCCCTGTTATTTGATCAGTGTTTAACAAATGACTTTATCAAAATAAAAACCTCAATTGGTAGATTTTGCCATTTTCCATAGGGAAAATACTCCCACAACAGTTGATTTTAGGCTACGTCCAGGATGTCATTTAACATGGAATTGAGAAGAGATTTTGCTAAATACTCTATTGGAAGATAAGACAAGCAGCATAATGTTGCTTCCTGCCTACCGCATCCTGCATAGAAGCCTATGGAAGGAGCATGCTTAGCCAGAGTCAACTTCAGAAAGAACCATAGTAACAGCAGCTAGCTTGTGATGATCTCACCAAGTGACCTAAAAGCCTTTTTTTCTAGTCAAACCTTAAATCATCATATATTCTCTCCTTTCTTCTGTCATTTGAGTTGGGTCTAGTTCACCTTCTACTGGTATCCTGGTCCAACTATACAATTAAAGAGCAGAACAAATTCAGTCTCTCCATAGTACTCATAAAAATAACAGACTTCTGCTTTATAGTAAGAACAGGTTGAATAGGGAAAACCCACCCCAAGGAAACCCTTGTGATCTGAAGCTCTCTGAAACTCAGACAATTATCTATTCCACTAGGCATAAAAGCATAGTATCAGTTTGAAATTTTCTTTTTTGAAGTCCAGAAGGCCATACAGCTTTGGGCTTACCAAACAGACCCAGGGAGAGGTCCAAATAAAATATTTATTTTTCATATCTTTATAAAGGTATAAGCTGCATATCAAATAATTCACTTGTTTTAAGTATATAATTCAATGATTGTTAGTAAATTTAGCATTCTGAAACCATTACTTCTACGTCACACTGGGATATTTCACTACCTCAAATGGAAACCACATACCTATAAAAAACAGGTATTCCCCATTCCTTGTAGAACCCCATCACTATCAGCCCATATCCACTTCTGAGTAACCACTTTCTCTTTCAATGGATTGACCTACTATGGACATTTCATATAAATGGAATCATACAATATGCGGCCTTTTGTATCTGGCTTTTTCCATTTATCATGTTTATAGGTTTTATCCATGTTAAATCATGCATCACAACTTCTTTTTATTGCTGAATAATGTTCCGTTTTATGATTATAACACACTTTTTATTCAAAAGTCAATGAACTTTTTTTTTTCCTACTTGCTGGCTATTATGAATAATGCCATTTGGAACATTGGCATAAAAGATTTTTGCGTGGACTTACTTTTTCTCTGTGGGATAGATGCCTAGGAATGAAATTGTTGGTCTTTTTAAATTTTTTAGTTGTACCTTTATACTTTTATTTACTTATTTTTATGAAGTGCTGAGGATCGAACCCAGTGCCTCATACATGCTAAGTAAGCACTCTACAACTGAGCTACAACCATAGCCCGGAAATCGTTGGTCTTTAACCTGTTTTCAGACTTACCTGAGCCTGGACCAAGAGTACTTCCAGGCATCTCAGAACATCATTTATGTAGTCATTGATGATGCTACCTCATCCATATCATGTTGTCAGTCACCTCTCCCTCTACTTGTTTCCTTCCTCTGTACAATCTCCATCTCCCACAGTTTCCCCTGGCCATCCAAGCAAGAGTTATTATGGCTCCAAAGTCTCAAAACTAGCACTCATTTTAGAGTCTAGTGCATTTTCACCTGTTTGATATTTTCCATACTTTACCTCATATTATCCTAGATGAGCTGAGCCTGCCATCCCTTGGTGTGGGTGGTGACAAGACTCTTTTCTAAAGTATCTTCCTACAGGGTTTCTAAGTTTTAAGGAGTCCTAGGGAAAAGATAGAGGAACTGGGATATCCATCAGCAGCTCAACTTGATTCCTCAGGGCAGATGACAACTTATGTTGTGATTCTATATCTTTTCTGGTCTGTCTGTTTCTCTCTATCTCTATCTCTAGCTCTAGCTCTCTCTCTTTGTAGTATTGGGGATTGAACTCAGAGGTGCTCTACCACCAATCTATATTTCCAGTTTTTTTTATATTTCATTTTTGAGACAGGGTCTTGCTAAGTTACTGAGGTTTACCTTGAACTCACGATCCTCTTTGAGATTCTCCCACCTTGGCCTCCTAAGGGGATTACAGGTGTAGCCACTGCACCAGGTGACTTTTCTGAGGCAAGTTTCTGCTTTACTCTTTTTCTAATAGAAAAAACAATGAATCAATGAATTTTATTGACTTTTAATGATGATTCTATGTTGAAATAATAAATCTTAATGAATACAGCATAAAAAACTTTGTGTTATTTTTAATGGCTTAATAATATAGCAAATATTTTTCAATTCTTCAATAGCCATAATTTCAATAGCCATATATTATTCCCATGTGTTCCTCTATTGTAATTTATTCAGCATTTTCCTTATTTAGGAGGCATTTAGGATTTTTCACTGCTCAAATCTCTAATAAGATGTATTTTGCTTCCTTTTTAATTCCTCTGATTAGATTTTTATTAGTGGATTAACTGAGTCAAGGAGTGTCAAAGTTTCTGAAGCTTGTATTACTGATTCAAAGGCTAGATTTAGCTCTACCATGGAGCTTCCTCTGGACACTGCAGCCCAATGATCCTCCTATTTTTCTGAGCCAATTGTACATATAGCTATTACCATACAGGAATGTTATTTAATTTGCCCTAATTATTCATTTTCTTTTATTTTGGGGTTAGCGGTTAGAATGGAAACTACAAAATAGTAACCATATGCTATATTTTATTTGAATTCTTCATAGAATTTTCTTTCAATTGTGTGAAAATATTTATAGTATTCTCAATTTCTCAGAAAAACAAGCATTTCAAAGGATAAGTGGCACTCTTCTAAAATTAGAAATTATGAATTTGTTGACATTATACCTCATTTGAGTCTACTCCTTTAATCGTCTAAGTTTGATAACCCTGCTTCTTCAATTACCGGATTTGCATATTCTAATAACCCTAGACAAGCTTAGATTTTATGTTATAACCACTTCTTCTCTAGCCTATGACCTTTTGTACTTGAATTGGTAGAATGGATCTACTTAATCCTTCCTGCAGATAAACATACACCCTTCCTAACATCCTAAATTCTTTTCATTAACCCTAAGAAAGGGTCGAAATAGTATACAACTGCATAAGTCCCATGTTGGCTGCAGTCCTCAATTTACTAAGCAGTCAAATGTGAGATTATTTTTTCAGTCAAACATGCTAGAAAAATCAGAGACCTTTGCTTTCATCCTAACTGCACACTAAACTTTCATCCTAACTTTGCACTAAATTTTTTACTATTAGAGTGTTGATTATCTATCCTGAGTCTCAGTTTCCTTATTTATTATTATTGACAAAATAATGATCCCCCAAAGATGTTTATATGCTAATTTTCTAGGTCTGGGATTATATTAGGTTCTATGGCAAGGGTGCTTTTCAGGTGTGATTAAGTTGAGGATCTTGAAATGGATTATCTAGGAGAGTCTAATATAATCAGAAGGGTTCTTAAAAGTTGAAGAGGAAAACAGAAGAGTCAAAGGGAGATATGATTGACATCAGGGGAGAAAGTAATGAGCCAAGGAATGTATACAGTGTCCACTCACTGGAAAAGGTAAGGAAATAGATTCTCCCCTAGATCCTTTGCAAAGAAATACAATCCTGCCAGCTTCTTGATTTTAGCACAGCAAAACTGATTTCAGATATCTGATTTATAGACTTAAAAAAGTTTGTGTTGTTTGAGGTCACTAAGTTTGTGGCAATTTGTGAGAGCAGCAATAAGAAACAGATATACGTATAAGGGGGTGAGATGTATAATTTGGAACATGCCTGTCAGATGTGCATTATGTAATTTCACATCTCTAACAATGGTACCTTGAGGCAATCATTTTAGAAATGCTGCCTCTTTTCCTCAATTGGGTGAAATAAGTTGTTAGTATCCAAGTGTATTAAAAGGAAATAATTAAAATGCTATAAGACTTGTTATTTTGTGGTGATTACTTGGTCCTATTTACAACCCCCAATTTACAGATAAGGAAACTGAAACCTAGGGTAGGCAGGTGACTTGCCTAAGGTTACAAAGGTAAATACAGGATTCAAACCTAATCTGTAAGATTCCAAACCCTAACCTCTGAAGCACCTCCTTATACTGACTGCCTCCCAGGATAGTATAACTGTGGATGACAGGAAAGTTCTTTTTTGTTTATTAGTTTTTGTTTCATGCTGGGAATTGAATCCAGAGGCACTGTACAATGGAGCTATGTCTCCAGCCCTTTTTATTTTGAGAAAGAGTCTCGCTAAGTTGCTGAGGGTCTTGCTAATTTGTTGAGGCTGGCCTCGGACTTGTGATCCTCCTGACCTGGCCTCCGAGCTCTTGGGGATTACAGGCATGCACCACTGCCCCTAACTTGACAGGAAAACTTTTTGTGAGAAACAAAGACTGGAAGATTTATTGGAGCCCCTGGCATCTATTTACTTAGGAGACTTTTAAGGTTTCCAAAGTTTAAGGTTTCCAAACAATCCTACTGATCTCCTTTTCATAGAAATTTTTGAACCAGCTGAAAAATGCACATGGGAGTCAGGTAGGAATCAAAATATTGCCTGTAATGCTTGTTAATCTGATTGCACACAACTTGTAGTCACAATTGGGATTTCTTGCACCAGCCCAGAGTTGAACTGACCTATTCACTCAGCAGCAGAACCAAAGAGCCAGACATTCCTTTGAATTTCACCAATCACATGAGGTACTCCTCAATCCACAAGGAGGGGGAAGAGAAGGAGGAAGAGGAGGGCTAAGCATGTTCTCTTTATCAGAAAAGTACAATTCTGGTACCCACAGAACTTGTTCTAGCAAAGTGCTATAATTCTCCAACACCTCTCTTCTGTTTCAACATGTAAGTTTTTCCGAGCTTGGTAATTTTTTGATCTCAAATCTGTTTCAGAGATAGATGTTCTAATTATCAGTTCAGGGGTATAAACTTTACTTATTTATCACTATAACATTACATTCATTGTCTTTCCTCTTCCCTTGGGAAATTTATATCAAAATGACTGAGATGTTACCTTCTTTCCTGAACACTGAATTATTTAATTCTTTTCAAAACTCAGCAGTTTCAATCACCACTATATTTTATGGCCAATAATAACACTTGTTATTATGTATATTAAGATAAGGACAATCAAACTTATGCCTCAAATCATAAACTGATTGGCATAAAAATCAGGAATTTTTTTAACCTCATGCTCATTAAGCCTGTATTTAAAGCTATAATTCTCTTTGACTTCCATAGAATTTTGAAAGTTAGAGAGTCATTATTAATAACAAAATGCACCTGCTGCAGGAGACACGGAACTTTTCCCAAACACATCCCCTTAGACTTTGGGTTGGCCAAGCCTATTCTTTTTCTGTTTCTAGACTCTATAGAATATTTTTCAGGATATTAAAATCCATCAGTTTAAGGAAGTAATGGGTTATTTTCTTTACACAAAACACTAATACCTGGAGTTCTCTGAAACCAAAACCCACATTTGACTTATCAGTTTTCTTACATGTCAGAAAACCTGCTATTGCCTATTACTAGCTGAATTTCCTTCCAATCCTTTACGCATAATGCTTGCACAGTTGCTGGTTGTTAACATTTTGAAAAACAATAATAATAATAAAGAAAAGAATTCTTTATGAAAGGTTGGTCTGTGTGTAGGAACAGATTTAACTTTGTTAATTATGCGTTTCAGTTCTCAATGACAGTTCTTTTCTGTTTTCAATTTCAGGTTAACCTTATAGCTAAAGCTAATTTTAAACAATTTTTTTCTCAGTTAAATGAACTTTACTGTGGTCATAGGATCATATAAGCTCCCTACTGGTTCTCTATATGAAGCATTAGAATATTACTGAATATAAAAGTGTACTGGAAGTCAAGAAAATAGATTCCTGTTCCTATTAAATATAGGACTATAACTGACTTTAGCTGTAATATAGAGAGAAACAATCTTCCAAGTAATATACCCCAGATGGCTTGGATCTCATCCACTGAAAAGCACTGCAGTATGTAAGTACAAAGCATTTATGAATGCAAAGTAACTTCATTACCAGATTATCTGAATAATTGTTCTGCATAAATTATCAGATGCTATATTTACTAAATATAGCATATTATACAGATGATGAAAAATGCAAAATTTAATTATTTAGCCAATACCCATACTCACACTAGTTCATTGGTTGTATTTCTTTTTTTTCAACTTAATCCTTCTGTAATTAAATAAAAGGAATAAATTACATCAATTTCTCTATTGTGCAGTGTTTCTGGATGAGTTTCTTGGATTTGTCTTTTCTTATTTCAGCATTTCACAACTTTGAATCTGCAAATATTTATTTCTTTGTTCTGTTGTCTTCCCTTTATATCATATTTTATTTTAGAAAAAAAGAACAATTAAATATTTAAAAAATGAGAAATGCACATTTTAAATTCTGAAGAGACCTATAAGTATAGTTCGAATGTATATGAATCTTTTGAGCCTTCTACTTTTGTATCATTTGTAATTCATCCATCAGTTTCTGAATTCAATGTCCTCCAAAGAGAAGCACTGAAACCTAAATGCTACTAGTGAGGCAAAGTCGGACAGATTTCTAATTTCTTTTCTTTGACAGGTGAAATCACATGTATCCAAAAATTGCTAGCACTTATTCAGCTGTAACTACAGATGAGTCCAGGAAGATTTTCTTGCCAACACTGGCATTCATTTGCTTCAAGTATTTTTTTTCTCATTTCTCCTTTTCTCGGTTGCAATAGATGGCCTACTTGTTTTAGATGGATTACACCTGTTTCTGAGCAAATCAAATACACTTAGAATCTTCCCAACATACATGTGGAATTTGTGAGCTGCCAAGAAATTTACTGTTTTCCAGGAAATGTAAATCTCTAAGGCATAGTTGGACAGTCCCTGTCTTAGTCTTGGCTAAACTCAGAGTTCCTCTGTTTGTTTTGTTTTGTCTGTGGCTTGATGAATTGATCTCTTCATTAGGCTTAACCACCTGGAGGCAAGGGAACATGGTCCTTCCAATCCCTGGCTCTGTGTCCTAGCTCTCAGTCAGTGAGCCCTATTTGCACTTTCTCATTCACTCCAGGTATGATAGTCCTGCTTTTTATCCTGATTAAATGCAGTTATTCCCCTGCCCACACCCATACACATCCTACTTCTTTATAAAAATCTAAGACCAAAGAATCAGCAAGGTAATTTGGTACTCTGTAATCATCATTTGCCTATCCCTCTGATTTTTTTCCTTTAAACCATTGCATATTTATTTTAATCCTAGTTTCCTTTTTAGTCACGGTTGCTACAGTACATTTTCTCATTAATTCTGTATGCTTCTATGTTTCTTTCTCTAATGTTCTATCTATAAACACTTATGTTTGTTTTTTAGTGCTACATATATCCAAAGCAGGGTACTTGTCCTGCATCTGACCTTTCTAAAGGTAGCTTTCTAAACCCTTCTGCTCAGAATCTTTTTTTTTTAATAAGCCAGGTGTTATCCTTCTTTTCTATTCACCACTAGAATCATTGTCACCAAACACAACATCCTTCAGTGTATTTGTAGGTGTTCAGCCATATGTTATTTAACATCATGTTCATCTCAGTAGGTGATACAGATTGAATCAAAAAGTAAGCATGTACAACTAATTAGAATGAATAAAAAATTTTTAAAAAGTAATCATGCTTCCAAGCCATACAAATCTTTCAGTCTTATCTCTCCTATTTAATGCTACCAATCTATCCCTGGATACTTAAAATCTCTTATTACTACTTCCATCCTGGCCTCTTTACAAGCCTTGCATATGCCCTCATATCATTCACAGTCTACTTGTTTCTTTAAGTCTGGTGGCCTACAGTATACAGTATCCCAATAACTAGTTTACTGAAACATGTCACAATACATCCAACTTTAAGTTCTAATAGTTTTGCACTGTTACTAGGCACTTCTTGATTCTCTATTAATATACTAATCAATCCTTGAAGTATACATTTTTTACTCTACATTGTTTCATATGCCTTAGGAACAGGATTCTGGTGAGAACAACTAGGGTATTGAGCTTCTAGATCCTGTCTAGTATCCACTGTAATCAAGAACATATTAACCAGCTAGCTCACTTGGTGTCACCAAAAAATATTAATGGTAAATGATGCATGCATATGTAAATTTGTTCTATAAGAAAATGTTATAGCCCTCTTTAAAATTTTGAACCAATTTGATAAGATATGTGCAGCAATGTCTATAGTAATCATGAATTCATAACTCAAAGTGAACAGAATTCCCACAGATTTCTCCTTCACCAGACTTTCATCACTTCATGTCTGTAATATGGCAATGGCTATACAGCCAAGCAGCCTAACTGCAGACATTCTCTGGTGCAAAGTATAGAGAAAACCATTGGCTAAAATGGCATCTTCTTAAGACACCCTTTATACAAGCTGTCTCTCTATGAAGACTTTACTAAGTGCCCCCATACATTTGGAGTCCTTTACCTACCCTTTTAAAATTTGTTATAATCTGGTCCAATATGTGTATCCAAATTTAGATCTCACCAATACACAGCTGCTGCTCTGTATTACCACCTTCTATACATGACCATTCCATTCCTTTCCTTTCCATTTAATGAGCCCATAATATCCATGATTCCCCTGGCAAACAATGATATGTCTTCTCCTTAGACCAATAAAAATGTTTCCCATACTGCAAGGCCCACTTCAGTTCTTACACTTTCCATGAAAATTATTTTACAACATGCAGAAAGCTAAAAGTAAAGATCCATATATCACCACCTAGATTCTACAACCAATTAACATTTTGCTCTATTTGTTTTATTGCATATTCCCCTCCTTCTATCTACCTATTAATCCATCTTATTTCTTGATATATTTCAAAGGAAATTTCAAGACATCATTTTGTTTCACCCCCAAAACTTTAGGATGTATGTCATTAAATAGAGTTCAATATTTTTTACAGTGCTCTTGGTTAGGTAAAATTTTTATTTAATGGAATATACAAATACTAACTATCCCTTAATGAGTTTTAACAAATGCACAAGCCTGTGGAACCCAAAGGCCTATCAAGATATAGAACTTTACCATCACTCATGAGTTTCCTTGTATCCCTTCTGAGTCAATTCTCTGTTCCACAGAACCAAAAATTTTTCTGATGATTTTCATCATAAATTACCTTTGCCCTTTTAGAATTTCATATAGATGAGATCAAACAGATGATACTGTTTTATGTAAGTCTTATTTCCTTCAATATGAGTTTGATATTAATTCATGTTACCATGTAAATAACAATAATTTATTGTATGCTATATCACAGTTTGTTCATACACTTTCCTGTCAGTGAATACCTTGAGCTGTTTCCAGGTCTGGGCTAGTATGAATAATGCTACTTTTTGTAAAAATGTTTTTGTAGGTTGCTTTGTAGATGTTTTATTTATTTTAGATAAATACCTAAATTTGCAGTTGCTGAATAATTGGGGTGGTTTATGTTTAGGTTTTGGAGTTTGTGTTTTGTAATATGCTCTAATTTTTTCACTTCACTGTGTGATTATTTAATTATAGTAAAATATATACAATATAAAACTTACCATTCTAACCATTTTAAGTATTCAATTCAGTGGTGTTAAGTACATTCATAGTGTTGAACAGCCATCACCACTGCCCATTTCCAGAACTATTTCATCATCTTAAACAGAATTTGAGTGCCCACTTAAAAATAACTTCACATCCCTTTAAACCTCAGGCCCTGGTAATGGTAACCTCTGTTCTATTTTCTTTCTCTTTGATTTTGTCTACTCTAGGTACCTCAAACAAGTAGAATAGCATAATATCTGGCCTTTATGCATGGTTAATTTCATTTAGCATAAGGTTTTCAAGGTATGATGTGAGAAGATGTGATACCTATCCTCCCCTTTCTTAAGGGTCATAGTTGACAGTCCTTTAACAAAGACAAGCTAAGAAGAATAAAGCATAACAAATTTATTGGATCAAAGTTTTACTTGACTTGAGAGCCTTCAGAAATGAAGACCCAAAGACCCAGGGAAACTTGTACATTTTTATGCCTAGGTTCAATAAATAATGGACAGCAGTGTAGAAATATGATTGGACAAAAGATATGATCTAAAGTAATAGACTGAGGGTGAAAATCAAGCAAAGTTTATCTGTTCACATTCTTCTTGGCTTCCTTCTGTAGCATTCCTACCTCTCAACTATAGGACAGGATCTCTTCTAAATGAGAATTTTATGATTTACTATCAGACATGGTAGGTCAGAATTTTTTTTTATGGCCAGCTCAAAAAGGCAGGGGAAGATTAGAGTAATATTTCCAGGTTTTATGTCTTAACTTGGGGCAGATAAGTTCTAATTTCTATGACACTGTGTTAATCAGCTTTCTGTAATTGTGACCAAAATACTCTACAAGAACAACTTAGAGGAGGACAAGTTTATTTTGGCTCCCAGTTTCAGAGTTTCAGCCCATGGGTGGCTGACTACATTGCTCTGGGCCTGAGGTAAGGCAAAACATCATGGTGGAAGGACCCAGAGGAGCAAAGCTATTCAGCTCACAGTAACTGGGTAGCAGAGGTTGCAAGAGGGAGGAGTCAAGAGGACAAGATTTAGTTCCCAAGGGCATACCCCCAGTAACCCATTTCCTCCAGTCATGCCCCACTTGCCCACACCACCCAATAATCCAAATTATTTATCTATCAAATGGATTAATTCACTTACGAGGTTAGAACTCTTAGAACCTATTCATTTCACCTCTGAACATTCTTGCATTAATGTAGGAGCTTTAAGGTAATACCTCCTATCCAAACTACAAAAGACACACCTTACAGAAGAGGAATTGTGGTTTCTATGAATCATTTTGGAGGGGAGAGGGAAATGATGGACTGCAGACAAGAGAAATTCAGAGTCTTCGGTTCTGAGTCTATTTCTGAGGTTTTCTAATTTCCTTTAGTTGAAAGTTTTTGGCATGCTCAAGGCTGATACTTTGGGGTATGATTTTCTAAACCCCCCAAAAGTTTCATCCATTATGTTATGTTTTATAAGAAACAATCAGATGTTTCTCTAAAGTCTTTGTGTCATGATATGCTCTTGGCAACAATGAATGAAAGTTCCTGCTGCTTCATATCTTTGTCAACATCTGATGTTGTTAGTCATCTTGCTATTTAGCCATTCTGGCTTCTTAAACTCATTTGGCCAACTATATGCCTTTCAGAACTCTTCATGCTTTGATATTCTATACAGGACACTTTAAAATTTCATGGTTCTCCATGTATTCTGTGCATATGAATTCCTTTCCCCAAATAAACTTCAATCTACCTGAGAAGAAGAACTGTTCCTTATCAGCTTTTATTTACTTTGTAGTATCTAGCTTTGGATTAGGCTCATAGTAATTGCCTAATGTTTTTAAATTAGCCATCTGAAAAAAACATTGAATGCAAGCTAAGTCAGAGGAGGATTTATCTTAACATATTAGTTACTATTCTGTTGGCATATTTTCTTATTGCAGGCTGAAGTTGCAAAATTTCTATTTATATTTACTTCATTCTTGACTTTATAGATTTAAAAATATATTAAAAATAAAATGTCAGTAATTTCTAAAACTAAACTTGGAAGCATCTATGGTTGCTAAGGGACCATTAATTCAGGCAGAGATTTTATTGTGTGTATTTGTTAAATTCCTTCATGAACATAGCTTCAGAAAGAGTAACTAATAAAATAGAAAAATAAGACAAAATACACAGAAACAAAACCAGCATATTAATTGTTTCTTTGTAGGCAAGGAACCCAATTCACTTTTTAAAATTGGTCTATGTAAATTTAAATGACAAAATCATTACAAATTAGAGCACGGGTCGTTAATGCATATTATTTTTTACTTCTGAATAGCTTACTCTTATATATTAAGAGATCAAGATTTTAAACAAATATTCCTATGTTCTATACCATTTATCACCTAATGCTATGGACTAAACTGTATTCCTTCCAAATTCATGTTGAAACCTTAACCGCAAATGTGATGGTATTAGGAGATGAAGTTTTAAGGAGACAATTAAGTCTAGATGAAGTTATGAGCACAGAAACTTCCTGATGAGACTAGTACACTTATAAAAGACACTTTCTCTTTCTCTCTACCCTTATCTCTATCCTATGTGAGAACATAGCAAGAAGCTGCAGTCTGCAGGCTGGCAAGAGAGTCTTCACCAGAAACCAAATATTTTACACCTTGATCTTGAACTTCTAACCTCTAGAACCACCAGAAAATAAAAATTCTGTTGTGTAAATGACACACTCTATAATATTTTGTTATGGCAGCCGGAGCTGACTACCATTCTTTTAACCAGAGTTCCCCTCTCCACAAAAAGGGAATTTTCCTCAAAGAAAACTAAGTTAAAGTTTTCCAGTACAAAAAAAAAAGTTTGATTAGCACATAATACAGTTTCAATAAATGTGTTTTGGACTGAACTGAGCTCAGTTCATACCTCCTGTAAGATTACCCTGGAGCTGGGCAGGCTTAATATATTGGCAGAGCCAATCATCTTTTATTTGTTATGATTTGAAGGAACCCACAATAATCCCTTCTTGAAAACAACTCTTCATCCTAACAGCCAGCTACCATTACATATCCACTCCTTCTTAAGGAAAACATTAGTCCCAGTTTAAATGCAAACTAGTTTTGAAGGAACACTAAAATACTGTCAAAAGTAAACACATTAACAAGGATTAGTGAATGGGGTTACCCAGCAGAATCTAAAAAGGAAACACAGAACAGGTAGAAGAGATATTTATTATTTATATCTGAATGGGTATGGATGGGGTGGAGCATTTTGATAGAAAAGAGGCTAACATTTACCATGGGGATAATCTACAAGCCAATCTGCATTTCTAGTTTCTTTTTTAAAAAATCAGATCTAGAAACAGTAGGTCAGCATTCCTTGGCAATAACTTGCATGGTAGCTGCCATTTTGAAAGGGCACATACCCTCTTCTGGCACAGTCCCAATCACCCCCACCTCTCTCACACCAGGTATAACTTCATGTTGTCTGCCAAACACCTAGAGGCTTTTCAGTTTGCCACTCCTGGCCGAAAGCCAAGGAGGACAAACCTAAGTGTGACAATGATTGAGGAGGGGGAACCGCTGTGCAGCAAAGGGTGAGAGAAATGTTGGACACAGAACGAAGTGATGACAAGGAGTGAGAGTACTTAGGAAGGTGATATGCCTTGCCAAGGTATACAAAGTGCAGGTGATATGCACAGAACTTTATACTCTACGCCTTCAATTTTTGAAATGCCTCCTACCTATTTTCTATAGTCCTCTTAAAAATTAATTAGCTGAACATATGATGCAATTATTGCCATAAACCACTTCCAACTAAGTGAAACAATATTCCATTTATTCTAACAATTTGAAAATAATCTGTCATCACCATTGTGAACATTTGTATTGTTCAGGATGATGAAGGTTTTTCAATTTTTTTGTTGTTTATCTGCCACATCTGTAGTGTCATTTTGAATAACTGATTTTTTATCAGAAATTCCCATTTTCAAATGGATTCCATATTTCCAAATTATATGTTTTAAACAACTTTTTTGCTGCTGTGCCTGAAAGGCCTGACAAGAACAATTAAAGGAGGCAAAGAGTTTATTTGAAGGTTTATGTTTTCAGAGGTCTCTGTTCATAGATAGCTGACTCCATTGCTCAGGACATGAGGTAACGCAAAACATCATGGCAGAAGGGTTTGGCAGAGGAAAACAGCTAGGGACGTGGGCTCCAGGAAGCAGAGAGAGGGAGAATAAGGTCAGATCACAAAATATATACCCCCATGCATGCCTCCAATGACACACCTCATCCAGTCACATCCTACCTGCCTACAGTTACACCCAGTTAATACAGTCAAGTGGATTAATGCACTGATTAGGGTAAGATTCCAATAACCTGATAATTTCATCTCTAAACTCTCTTGTACCATCTCACAATGAACTTTTGGGCGACACCTAATATTGAAACCATTACAATATATAAACCTGGGAAATACAAAGGAATGTAAGTTTTCAAAGATTTATTAATGTTATCAAAATGTGATGACATATGCACCCTAATGTGTTTTAAGAAGTGTCTTGTTTTTGTTGCCTTGAACCTGGAAAGAAGTGGTTGCCAGATTTTGAACCTGACAATCTCTTTGTGATGAATAAAAATTATTACCAGCTGAAAAACACAGCATAGTGTCTGAACAAAGTATACTCAGTGAATGTTACCCTTCTTCCCAGACACACTCACTTCTTTCCTACAGCTTTCTTACTATTATTTTAAATTTAGAAATTGAATTAGAGGGAGCCTGAGAACACTCTATAGATAGAGCCCATTACCAGCCCATAGAAAATTTTGCCAGGAAGCTAAGAATATTAGAAGGATGGTCAAACAGGAGAACAACTAGCCTTTCAAATTAAGCACCAGTTTAAACTCTGAAAGAAACATAAGAAACTGGCAGTAAAATACATTTCTTTTATCTTTATGCAAGCATTTTGATTCCTTGCATGGCATGTTTGGGGTCAAGACCTTCATTCATTGGCATGCACATTGTGAAAGGCATTGTGACCAATAAAAAGGGTGACAATGTTTGTCTTTTTCATTCACTACTGTGTCCTAGGACCTAGTAAAATGCCTGTCAGATAGGAGACAATCACTGTTAGCAGAATGATGAATGTAGTAGTGAACTGAAGACATAGTTCTTGTTCTTTAAGAGTTTGAAGTTGAAACAAAGAACTAATGAATCATAACAGAATACAACTGACCAAAATTGTATGAATATGAATGAATGTGCTCCAGTTATCTCCCCAGTTTATTTTATCACCTTCCTGATACTTTTCCACTAAAACACATGTAAAGACGTGAGACTAAGGAAGCAATAAGGAATGTGCCATTGTTCATTGATGTTTTTGCCATTTCTCACCCCAACTCACATCAATTTGCTAAGCTAGTTTTGTCACAAATCTACAAGGCCATAGGTTGTAAAGATTTTTTTTAAATCTAGATTTTTTAATAGTTCTCCTTTACTTTCTCCTTAACTATAGATGATCTCCAAATTATAATTGCTTGACATGATTTTTTTTGTCTTTAAGATGATGAAAATGCTGTACAAATTTAGTAGAAACCATTCTTCAAAGTTTGAATTTTTTCCCCCCAGGCCAGTGATATATGATACAACACTGTCTCTCTATGCTGGGCAGTGGAAGCAAGCTGCAGTTCCCTGTAACGCACGTGATCATGAGGGTAAACAACTGATACTCTACAGTGTTCTGTGTTGCTAGCAATTTTAGGATATTGTGTTTTGCATTTTTATATCCTGTCATGTCTACAAAATGTCCATCTGTTTCTACTGCTTCTAAATGCATTTATAACATACAATATTTTTCACTTATTGATGGTTTTATCAGAACATAACCCCTTAATAAGTTGAGGCGCATTCACACTTTCTGCTCCTAAAGAATAAGAAAGGTATGTGTTTGCTTAGCAGTGATGGGGAACAGAGAGTTGTGAGTGGTGGGAATATGAGGTTAAGGGGATAATTCTATAAACTGAGCCTACTGTGCTGATTCCACATGCTTCCTTTTAAAAGGCAATTTATCTGCAGCCCTGCCTCATTTAAGTCACTAGGATATGCAACTTCCCTAAACAAATCACCTGTCATCTGCAAGAGGAATGTAGGCCTGAAGAAAGTCTCCTCCCTGCCTATAAAAGGAACATAAGTTACCCTGAAGGGGGGCCAATTTTGTGACCCTTACACAGACCAGATCCAAGAACTCAGAATGATAAAATTCCCCCTAACCACAAAATCTGTAAGAACAAGCTCCAATAAGAACCAATCAATGTGGGCCAAAGTGATCCAGAGTTGCCTTGGAACTCTACTGTGTACAGATTTGAAACTCTGAGGCAATCCTGCTGTCAGTCAAAAGAAAAGAGGTGGACCTGTGCAGGACTCTCTGGAAACTTCCCTGAGACCCCAATAAAATGAAGACAAAAGAGATGGCACCATCCCTCTTCTCCCTAAGACTCATTCTCTCCCTTGAGTGTCCCTTTATGGTTTAGATGTGAATTCTCTGCACTCTCTCCTCAAAATGTGCTTGTTGTGGTTTAGATATGAGGTGTCTCTCGAAAACTCCTGCGTAAGACAATGCAAGAAGGTTTAAAGGATAAATGATCAGCTCATGAGAGCCTTAATTCAATCAGTGAGTTAATCCCCTAGTAGGGATTAAGTGAGTGGCAACTGAAGGCAGGTAGGGCTGGAGAGGGTCACTGGAGGAGGTAGGTCATTGGGGGCATGTCTTTAGGATATATATTTTGCTCTGGCAAATAGAGTCAGTTCCTCTCTCTTCCCCATCATTCTTGGTAGCCACCTGCTTCACCACATCTTTCTGCCACAATATTCTGCCTCACCTCAATCCCCAAGGAATGGAGCTGACTTTCTATGGACATGAACCCCCAAATAAACTTTACCTGTTCTTGTCAGATCTTTTGATCACAACAGGGAAAAAGCTGACTAAAATAGTCCCAGGTTTCCCTTTTTCTATCCCTCCTAATAAACGTACGCCTGCTACTCTGAGTGACATGTCTGAAATCTTTCTGGGGTGATTGCAAAAGCTAGTGAGAGAGGACTTATATAACTTCTCTGCAACAGTGGTAGGGTTTAAACATTATACTTAAGTTTATATAGTTTCAAAGCATGATTTTTGTGACAATCATATATATGTTGCTTCCTTTGAACTCCACAAAGACGATTTTATTTCTATGGTGTAGGTCTAAGGATAAAGACCCCCCACTGCTAAGCTACAAGCAGCCTGGAGCTCCCCATTAAGACTCTCTCATTGGCATACTAGAACAAAGGAGTAGTAGATATGAAGGACTGAGGAATCAAGGTGAATCAATTATCCAAGGAATGTAAATGTTCAGGCAAAATTTTGACTGCAATATTATTTCAAAAATATATAAAATGCAAGCTCTGATAAATTCTATACTCAACTGAAGTTGTCTCCACACATTTTAGCTCTTCAATATTAAAATGTTTACTTTAACTTTCTGACCTTCCATTACCATAACTGAAGGTCAGTTATTCATATTTTCAGACCATATTGGAAATCCAAATTCAGTTCCTTCAAATTAGTGTTTTTCTAGTTATTCTTAATCCAGAAGTTTCTTAAGTAATATTCTCAGACTTATAGAAAGTGTCTTAAAACAAAAACTTAAGTTACAACTATAAAATCAAGATTTAAAAAAATCCTTCGGGAATACACAGTGACTCAATTTTTGCCTGGAGTTTGTTTTCAAGGGATATTTTTATCTATTACATCTTGCATTTTTCCTATATCAGAAAGCATTTCTGCTGTAAATCACAACAACAATTATTAGATTTGAAAGATTTTGAGTTCCTCCTAGCAACTTTGACTTTCAGAAAGACAGAATTATATGGGGCAAAGTCTGAGTAGAAACCCCAGTTCTATGAGATAATTTATTGTTCCTTTTTTTCAACTCTGAGAACTCCTCCTCCCTTGCCTCTTAGCAAACTGCTGTATGCTTTGCAATCTTGGTTACCACTCATCTGTGCAAACACTGCATCATCCTGAAGGGTCTAGCACCTCTGATTTTCTACCCTATTTCTCATCCAGAGCCCTGGTTTCAACTGCAATCCAGATGGCAGATCAAAACTCTATCCACTTCCCTCTCTTTACAAATAGAGATTTTCCAAAACTTTGGGTGAGGAGAAATTGGTTTTTAATCTCTTCCTCTCACTTTTGTTCTTACATACTTAAAGAATAATTTCCTACATTATTTACTTTAGTGAATCTCTGCTATAATTGTAGCTCAGCATCACCACCAGTACAGGGATCAATGAAGACAGTAGTGGAAATTCTTGATAGCACCAAATGTCATGAGACTCATATTTCCCACTATAGAAATTGAACCACTTCTGAGTTGTAGAAATTATTGCTAAATATATTTACAGTCTTTTTTACAATAAAAAACTTTATTACTCTTATTATGGGCTGGAGAAAATGCTTTAAATCTTGAGTTCTGAAGTAATATCTCCTGTCCTAAAAGCAATGAAGCTTTTCAAGAGAAGGGAAAAGAAAGTACATTCTGAAAAGGTAGTTTATAGTTTTGGAATTTTGTTACAATTTTGGTTCATATATTTTTACTAAGTACAACCTTTATATGTAAATTAAATGATTACATAAGAGAGTACTATTTTTATAAAGTAAGAAATGATTTTATATCCTAAAAGACAGAGGCATATAAACCAGTAAGGCAGCTCTGCATGTGTTTGATGGCTGTGAAATGACCTGTTTGATTTTCTATTACAGACCAGCAGACTGCACTGCCCTGGCCCACCAGACCCAAACTGTGGGGTAGCCAGCTTCCCATTAGGGAGTCCTGTGATACAGAGTACTTTCATGGCTTGTAATAAATAAAATGCATTTAAAACCTCATGTATAGAAACAGTGCTCCATTGTGAAAGCAGTACCATAAAAAGATGTTTATCCTTTGAAACACTACTGAAAAAGGGAAAACAATTTCTTTCTTTCCTTTTTTTGTGGGCTAAACCCTGACAAATGAGTTCATCATTTGACCATATGGGATAGTGTATTCACACATGTCCAAATAGTCAAATCCATTCAAATTGGTCCAGATAGACTAATTCATCAGTTCTTTGGAGGGAAAGCCCAAGCTGAGTTAAATAAAATGTTAAAATAAAAGCAGTTTAATTACCTCAGGGGAGAAGTAGATAGAACTTGGCCTCAAGTCTTAACAGAATTCCATCATGGCTTTAGTGAGTAGATAATCATTTGTAATTAGCATGTTCATTCTATACAAAAGCATCAGCGGAAGTGGGAATCCTTTCAACCTTCTCAATCTTATTTATCTGGTGAGTAGACGTGTGTGTGTGTGTGTGTGTGTGTGTGTGTGTGTATGTGTCCGTGTCCATAATACACACATAATTCAGGTTGGGCATGTTAAGAATATTATAGATTCCAAACTAATGGAGTTTCAGTTAATGAGGCTATACTGTCTGTGTGCACAGGACAGACAAAGGCAGTAAAGAACAAAGTATGCCACCTGTACCAAAGATTTTAAGTCATTCTACTTGTTTTCCTCACTGTCAATACAATAAATTCTACCTCTCATATGAGTGTCAACCTATTTTTCTCTGTTTCTCATATTCTCTGTGATAAAAATTTGTAATCAGAATTTATCTGAGAATTTAGAGATATGTTAAGCAAGATATGCCCAGTTATACTTCTCTCTCTTGGGATGGCCATCTACTGTAATTATTTCTTTATTGAACACCAATAACTCAGCAGGGGTGGAAAAATTATATTTATCATATTTTCCTACTTACCTTAAATGTATAAATGAAGTAATGTCAAAAAGGCTAATGAATAGAGAAGCACTCGTATGTGACACTTGTTTGAAAGGAAAAGAGATTTAAGAAACTAGTAAAATAGCAAAACAATATGTTGGAGGGATTCTGGGAAGATGGTACAGATGGTGCAGTTAGGAATCTGTCTCCCCACCTTGACAATAATTGGATTAGCAGAATCTATAAGATCTAACTATTTGGATCTCTGGAGTTTACTGAAGACTTGTAACTTCCAGGGGAAGGCTTGGACAGTAGATTGAGGTTAATTTCAGCTCTTAACTCAGCAGTCAAAGGCAGCCAAGCACATGTTCCTGAAATAGGTTGAAATGGAAAGAATTGAAAAAGATATTTCATGTGAATAGTAGCAAAAATGAAAACAAAAACCCAGGAATAACTATACTAATATCAGACAAAATAGACTTTCAAAAATGGTTTTGAAACAAACAATGACTTATATATTAATAAAAGATTTTATATAGTTGAGAAGATATAACAATTATAAAAGATTTGGACATGTAATAGCACTACAAATTACATAAAGCAAACATTCACATAAGTGAAAGGATAAAAAGTTTCATAATAATAGAGACTTCAATACCTCACTCTCAATATTAGAACAAACAAGATAAGTATTTAAACAATATAATAAATAAACCAACTATATCTAACAAACATGTATAGGACACTTAACATAATACACATTTTTCTCAATTGCATGTGGGACATTCTTCAAAATAGACCACATGTTAGACCACAAATTAAGTTACAATAGATTTTAAAAGACAAAATCTCACAAATTATTTTCTCTGACTCAAACAAGATGATGTTAGAGGTAAATTACAGAAGGAAAGCTGGAAAATTCACAAATTTGTAGAAATTAAAATTATATCAAACCAACCAATATATGGATCAAAAGGAAAATTAGAAAATATCTGGAGACAAATAAAAATAAAAGCACAATTTGTCCAATCTTAAGGGATGTACAAAAGCAATGCTAAGTCCACCACTATAAAAAACAAAGACAATAACTTAACTCCACAACTTATTTATCAGCAACTTATCAAAACAGCATGGTACTGGCATATAAACCGACAAATAGATCAATGAAATAGAATAGAAAGCTGATAAATCAACAACTTAACTCCACAACTCAAAAAACTAAAAAAAAAAAACTAATCTGAAAGCTAGCAGAAGGAAGGCATTAATAAAGATTAAGGCAGAGATAAGTGAAACAGAGACTAAAAAAATGTAAAGAAAATCAATGAAACCAAAAGTTGATTCTTCAAAAATATGAGCAAAATTAACAAAACTTTAGCTAGATTGACTACAAAACAATGAGCAAAGACTGAAATTATTAAATCAGAAATGAAGATTGACTACCAAGCAATGAGCAAAGACTGAAATTATTAAATCAGAAATGAGAGTAAGCTGGCTGTGGTGGCACACACCTGTAATCCCAGCAGCTTGGGAAACTGAGGCAGAAGGATCGCAAACCTCATAAATTTAGCAAGGCTCTCAGCAACTTAACAAGACACTGTCTCAAAATGAAAAATGCAAAGGGCTGGGGATTTGGCTCAGTGGTTAAGTTACCCTAGGTTTAATCCTCTGTACCATTAAATAAATTAATTACTTAATTAATTAATTTTATAAATTGACTACAAAACTATAATATCAAAACAGCCTGGTACTGGAATATAAACAGACAAATAGAACAGTAAGCTCATAAATAAACCCTTACATTTGTGATAGATGACTTTCATTAAGGGTACCAAAACAATTCAAGGAGAAAAGAATAGTCATTCACAAATGGTGCTGGGAAAACTGGATATCCACATGCAAAAGGATGAAGTTGAAGTCTTACTTAGCACCATATATAAAAAATTAACTCAAAATGAATCAGTGGCCAAATATGAGAACTAACGCTATAATACTCATAGAAAGAATAAAATAAGGCAAAAGCTTCACAACATTGTATTTGGCAGTGATTTCTTAAATACAACAAGAAAAGCACAGACAGCAAAAGAAAAAAAAGGTAAATCTGACTTCATGAAAATTAAGAATTTCTATGCATAAAGAGCACTATCATGAGGTGAAAGGCAAATCCACACAGTGGGGTAAAATATTTAAAAATCTCATTTTGATAAGAATTAATATGTAGAATACATAAAGAGCTCCTAGAATTCACCAATGAAAAACAGCACAATTTAAAAAAACAGGTGAAGGACTTGAATAGACATTTCTGCAAAGGTACACAAATAGCCAATACCACATGGAAAGATGATTTACATTACTAATCATTAGAAAAATGAGAATTAAAACCACAATGAGTTGGGCGTGATGGCACATGCCTATAATCCCAGTGACTGGAAGGCTGAGAAAGGAGGATTGCAAGTTCAAAGTCAACCTTAGCAATTCAGCAACACCCTAAGCAACTCAGAGAAAACCTATCTCAAAATTTAACAAAATAAATAGAAACGCTGGGGGTGTGGCTCAGTAGTTAAGCACCCTGGGTTCAATCTCCAGTACCAGAAAACAAAACAAAACAAAATGATGAAATACTACTTCACACCTATTAGGATGACTATTGAAAAAAAATAGAGAAAGAAAATAATATGACCAGTTTCACTGAGAGTGTAGAAAAATGGGAACCATGTATACTATTGGTGAAAATGTAAAATTGTATGGTGACTGTGGAATTTATCATGGTGGTCCCTCAAAGAATTAAGGATAGATTTACCATATGTTCCAGCAGCAATTCTATATCTGGGCACATTCCCCTAAGAATCAAAAAAAGAGTCTTGAAAGGTGCATTAGATTTTTGTTGTTGTGACCAAAATATCTGATATGAACAGCTTAAAGGAGGAAGGATGTATTTTGCTTCATGGCTTCAGTGACTTGATCCCATAGTCAGCTGACTCCATTGCTCTGGAGTGGAATGATGGTTGCCAGAGTTGTTAGGAAATGGGGAATTATTTTTGAATGCGCAAAAAGTCTCAGTTTTGCAAGAGTTTTGAAGATAGATGATAATGATTGCTGTATAGCAATATGAATGTGCTCAACATTACTGAACTGTACACTTAAAATGGTTATGATGGTAAATCTTATGCATATTTTCCCACAATAAAAAAGCTGGGTAAAAGCTTAATGGATTGATCTCTATTGTAAAACTGTAAAAGCATGATAAGGGAGTAGATGTTGCAGCTCAAAGTTGAGTCAGAGATTTAAAGTGAAATCCAACCACCTCCTTTTATAGATGAGGAAACAAGAGAGAATGTGAGTGTCTCTTAGAAGTTTATGCATCATATTAAGTTCAAAACCAAGACTTCTGCTTTCTAACTAGTTGTCTCTAATATGTTGTTATTTTTGTTTTAACCTCAGATTCAGAAGTTAGAATTGATCTTGCCCCTCAGATCATGCTCATCTTAGCTTTCTGATGCTAATGACACAGTACTCCTGACTAGACAAATTATAAAGAACAGAGGTTTATTTTGGTTCATGGTTCTGTTCTGAGTCATGAAGTGGAGATCAGGGCATCACATGGTAAGAGATGAGAGACAAAAGGAGAGTGAGAGAGAGACAGAAAGAGACAGAGAGAGACTATCCTCTGGTCTCTTCATCTCTCTCTTATAAAGCCACCCGTATTTAACCATGGGAGCTCCTCCCTGATGATGCTTTATCATCCTAACTACCTCCCAAGGACTCTACCTCTAAATACCAGTTTAGATTTAGTTGAATTAAGTTTCTACTTTCTGAATACCTCACAATGGGGATTAAATTTCGACATGTTTCAGTGACTTCAAACTACATTAAAACCATAGCAATAGTATATTTTTATAATTGGTCCTCATAATCTTCTGCTCACTAATTAATTTATTCCCCTCTGAATTAGTCAGCTGTCACTAATATGAAATACCTGAGATAATTAACTTACAAACATTTGTTTAGTTCATGACCCTGGAGGTTGCAATCCAAAATCCAATCTAGCAGCCCCAGTAATTTGGGCCTCTGTTGGGGGTACCAGATGGCAATGATGGGGAGTGCATGGTAGAGCCAACTACTTAAAACAGAAATCAAGGAGCAGGGAGACACTGAGAGACAGGGGTCCTACAATTCATTCTAAGGGCATAACACTAATGACCTAAGAACCCCTCACTAGGACCCATCTCCCAAAAGTTCCATCACCCCCAATAGTGCCACCCTGTAGACCAAGCTTTTAACACATGAACCTTTGGAGTACTCTATCCATATTCAAGTCCTAGTACCCTCAATCCCCATTTCCCACATCTATTCCACACCTTCCATCAACAACTTCTCTATTGCATTTACTGTGTATGTGCTCTTGCTAATTGAGTGTTTTACTCATTTAAAAATATTTGATAATAGTGTGTTTTATATCATTAATTCCAACTGTCTTTTTACTGAGAGCTATTTTAAGATTCATTCATATTGCTATAGGTACATCAGTCCACTGCTTCTGACTGCTCCATAGTTCTCCATGTTCTGTACCAAGAAGTGACCTATAATTGATGCACAGACTGCCCCACTTCCTTTCCATCCCAAATAATATTGTAAAGAACAGACTTGTGCATGGTTCTTAGAGACCTGAGTAAGAATTTATGTGAGATATAAATTTTATGTACTGTATTTATATCTAATTGAGTGATTTCACTTATTTAAGTATGTAATTATTTAATTATTGTCAGATTAGTTGTGTCAATATATAATTCTACTAGAAGAGGAAACTTTTCATGTCCATGTCAACATTTGACTTTATCTAGCTTCTAATTTTTTTCTAATCTAGTAGATATAAAGGTTATTTCATGTTCATTTCTCATAATATAAATTATTTTGGGCATCTTTTAATTTGCTTGTTAAGTATTTGGAATTTATCATCTCAACATTTCCTATTCTCAATTTTGTCCATATTTTTTGTGAGCTTGCTATTTTTGTGTTTTTATTTATGAGTTCCCTCTACAATTTAGATATTATCCCTTTGTCAATTTTAGATCCTGCTAATAATTTCTCAAATTCTATCACATGTCTATGAGCTTTTATATTATGTCTTCATTAAAAACATAATCCTAATTTGTATGTAATCCACTTAGTAAATTCTTTAGCTTATGATTTCTGATTTTGAAGTTTTATGATATTATTGCCTACCTCCAGATCACAGAGACATTCTCCTTCATTTTCTTTTAATGACCTTATAGTGCTGTTAATATACCTCAAGTCAATCTTTGTATATAACATTAGGTGAGGATCTAGATTTGTGTATTTTGTTTTGACTTTATGATTCTTTAATTTTAATTTTGAAAAAATTACACATTTTCAGGTAGTTGCAAAAGTAGTGAAGAGAGATTTCATATATTTTCACTCAGTTTTCCCCAAAATAACATCCTGCATAACTATGCTATAGTAACAAAACCAGGAAATTGACATCAGTAAAATCCATAGAATCTACTCAGACAAGTTTTATATGCATTTATATCATGTGTAAATATATATGCATGTATATTTTATGCAATTTTAGCACACATGTATATTGATAAAACCACCACCACAAAATATAGAACTGTTCAACTACCACAAAGAATTCCTCATGCTATCTCTTTGTCAGTTACATGGGTGTGTGACTAAAAGATCTGACCAAAACAATTTTAGGAGAGGAAAAGTTTATTTGGGGGCTCACAGTTTCAGAGGTCTCAGTCCATTGACAGCTAGCTCCATTCCTCAGGGCTCCAGGTGAGGCTGAATAACATGGTGGAAGAGTGTGGTGTAGGGAAGTAGCCTCTCATGATGATCAGGGAGCACAGAAAGAGACTCAATTTGCCACATACAAAATATATACCCCAAAGCCACGCTCCCAATGACCCACTTTCTCCAACCATACCCCACCTGCCTTCAGTTACCACTCAGTTATTCCCATCAGAGGATTAATTCGCTGATTGGATTAAGACTATCACAATCCAATCACTTCTCTGAAATTTCTTGCATTGTCTAACCTGTGAACTTTTGGGGGACACCTCACATCCAAACCATAACATCTTCTATTTTTCCATCTCTATGATTTTGTTATTTTGGTTGTCCTTCCATTATATAAATAGAATAATAGGCATGTAATCTTTTGAAATTGACATTTTTCATACAGTATGGTGCCTTTGAGACCTACACAAATTGCATATATACATAGCTTGTTCTTTTTTATTGCTGAGTATTATTACAGAGTATAGATATAAACCAATCCATTTGACCATCTGTTGAATGGTATTTTGAGTTTGTTCTTAGTTTTTTACTATTATGAATAAAATATTCTATGAACCTTTTTATACACATCTCTGTGGTCATAAGTTTTGGGTTTCCTTGGGAATATAGGTAGAAGTGAAAATGCTGGGTAATATGGTAATTCTGTCTAACTTTTTAAAAATATTTTTAATTGTCAATGAACCTTTATTTTATTTATTTATATGTGATGCTGAGAATTGAACCCAGTGCCTCACACATGCCAGGCAAGCACTCTACCACTGAGCTAAAATCCTAGTCCTATGTTTAACTTTTTGAGGAACTGTCATTTTACAAAGTAGTTGCAGCACTTTACTATCCTACAAGTAATGTCTTAGAGATCTAGTTATCCCATATAATTTCCAATATTTGGTATATTATTGTTTTTTAATTTTGGCTATCCTAGTTGGTGTAGAGTGATATCTCATCCTGGTCTTATTTTGAATCCCATGGATTCATGAAAGTGCTATGGAGTCAATGCTTGTGTTTCCCCAAAATTCAAATGTTGAAATCCTGCCACCTATTGGGATGGCATTAGAATGCGAGATCTTTGAGACGTTATTAGGTTATGAGTGTGAAGCTCTTGTGAATGGGATTGGTGCCCTCCTAAGAAACACAGGAGAGATGATTTCCCCCTCTGCCATGTGAGGATGCAATGAGAAGACAGCCACCTGCAAAGAGAAAGAAGGCCCTTATCAGACACTGAATCTATGTGCACCTTGATCTTAGACTTCTTAGCCTCCATAATCATGAGAAATAAATGTTATTTAAGACACCCAATTTCTGGGATCCTATTCAATGAGAGTGGACTAAAATAGAGGGTGAGGTTTAACATGTTTCTATGTGTTTATTTGCCATCTGTGTAGATTTTTAATGAACTGTCTTCGTGTCCTCTGTCCATTTTTTGACTAGAATATTTTATTTTTGTTTTGAGTTTTCAAAGTTAATTATATAATACACATAACAGTTCTCTTTTGATATATCTGTTTACAAATATTTCCTCCTAGTCTGTAACTGTCTTTTAATTCCCTTTAACAGTCCTATACAGTGAAAATTTTTAAAATTTGGAAGTTCAAATAATTGATATTTTTATAGATTATGATTTTTGTGTCTGCTAAAGGTTTATTTTATTTTGTGACAATTTTGGTATTTTATTATTTTTTACAAATGGAAATATTTCATCTGGGTTTTAACATTTAGGGTAAATATACCTGTGATACTTTAAATATGTTTATCTATAATTAACTTGGATTTCTTTTTAGGTATTGTGTTTATATTTTCTCCTTTTTCTTGATCATTTTGCCAAAGCTATACCTAATTCATCTGAAAGACTTAACTTTTAATTGTGATAATTTTCTCTATCGTTTCTTGTTTTTGTTGTGTCTATTTTATTTCCTGCCATCATCTTCATAATAGTCTTCCTTCTCTTTTGTTTTGCGTTTTTTCTTTGATTCTTTTACAAACTACTTGATTTGAATACTTAGTTCATTTTTTAACTGTCTACTATAATTTTAGTACACATAAAATATAACCATAACACATACATAAGTAACAAAACCTTTCCATTTTAAGCATACTTCAGCCAAACTTTATACACAGATGGGTGTTTTAACAATTTTTAAGCCCTAAAGAAAGAAGTTCTTCAGCTTCCCTTGAATATTATACTTAATATAACTGTATTGGTCATATGCTTAGCTAAAATCAGACTGAAAAAAAGAGATGTATTATGAAAAAATACAAATATGTATATTGTAGATATTGTTGAAATTACTGCTGATTATCATATTGAAAAATCTATCTTTGTTTCAGATGCTTATCATTCTAATATATCACTTTTGAGAACTGCTGTTGATTTATTTCACTTCATCTTTGAAATCAGTTATTCATTATAATTACTACGATTTGATGAACATTTAAACACTCCTGGGAAACATTGTTGGAGGAAATTTGCTCCTGGAAAAGATATCCATAGTTCTTATAAAGGTTTTGTTCAACTTCTTTTCCCTAACTCTATTCACAATCTTAATATTGTTTATTACTTAATATATATAAAATTAATAATTGTGAGGAAGGTATTCTTCAAAGGTTTTAAATCTTCCTTACTTAACTACTTCACTTTTGTATTTTATTTGAAAAGAAATAATTTTCTCTTTATAATATATCTAAAGTATGCCACACTAATGACGTTATTGTTTTCAATATTCAGCATGTTCCATAGTCCTCTTAACCATACCTTATATACTATAAATTCCTTTCTTATCTGGGAGAAATTGTAATTGTGTTATCATATGCATTATTTCTTACAATCCAATTCAATAAACAAATCCTTATTGAGCTTCTATTATGTATCATTCACTTTGCTTACAAAGGTGAATATTATATTGAAATGCTTATAGGATTGCCCCTGTGGATGTTTTCATCTATAAATGAATATTATCAGCAGCTCTCTCCTCATTGTTTATTCTTATATTCTGGTTATAAAATTATAAATATGAAATATAGTTTAAAATATTAAATTTTAATAGAATATGAGCAAAGTCATACTGTCATATTTTTTGGAATGTCTTCAGCTCACTCATATGGATTGCAAATAATAAAATGGACTGTCAACCTGAATATATTGGAAATATATATTGCTTTACTTTAAGTGGCTATAGCAATTTCAAAAAAGGTGATCTAAATCCTTTTGAAACTTTTAAACAGTATTTTCAACAGATCCCACTAACTGGGAAATGGATTTTCATGCATTTATTATCTACTAATTCAGTATATTTTGTAAGATCACTGAATTTTACCTATTCTAATAATACTTTTACTTGTTTCCTTACTTCTTATTTTCCAGTTGTGCTAATCATTCTGTATTCTTAAAATATCACATTGTGTACTGTATTCCAATGCTCAAAAATCTTTGTAGCTCCATATTTTCCAAGGAATGGAAATGACTATTAATTGTTCCACATGATACTAATTCTCTTAAAAGAATTTATATACTTGCAGTCCAACATAGTACATTATTGTCATTAGCAAAAATGTTATGCATTTACTTAGCCTGCAAATTCCTTCAAGAAATCATCATGTCTTTTCGTCTTATATCTATCCTCCAAAACACCTAGAATCATGACTGTGTTCCAAGAGACACTTTATAAATGTTTTTCAAATGATCAATTTAGCCCATGAACTTGTCTATATTTTTGGTTTCTTCACTTTCTGATTAATATATTTTTTACTATTAATTTTCACATAATGAAGAAAAAGTGTTGAAAATACAGTCATATTTACTGGCCTCTCAACTCATGGAATCTGTTTATCTGGACTTGTCCAACCTCTATATCTCCAAACTGTTCAGGCTTTCCAAAACAGAACCTTCCTTCCAACTCCTCTAAACATTCATTGTCTCCATTCCGTCAGAATAACTCCATGGCTGCCTCTCCTCTTTATTGAGTCCTGGTTTGCTTGAAACTTCCAAAATGAAACTTTAAAGACTTTACCATAATTCTCCCATTCTAAACATTGTTATCAAGCCCATGTCTAATACTTAATACACACTGAAAGACATGTAGCATATTCTCCATCACTCACCCTTTATATTTCTTTTTGTTGTTGTTGTTGTTGTTTATTCACACAGTTCATATAATCTTATATATACATAGGGTAATGCTGTCGGTCTCAAAAAACCAATAATGTGTGTACGTATTGATGTACCCATGTACATATATTAATTTTTGGCTAGCTAATCTGACTATCTTCTTATGGATGACTCACAGACTCTTAGAATCTGAGTGAAAACCATTGCCAACCAGTCACACATTACTTGAACCTTTTCTTAGTTCAGGCTGTTGTAACAAAATACCAGAATAGGAGACTTACACAACACGTTTCCCAAACTTCTAGAGAATGGATTTCTTATATCAAGATGCTGGCTGATTCAGTTCATCATGAGGGCTCTCCTCCTGGTTTTTCATCTTTTTATATCTTCATATGGTGAAAAAAGAGACCATCTCTCTAATGTCTCTTCTTATAAGGGCAATCATCCCATTTGTGAAAGCTTCATCTTCATGCCCTAGTTACCTCCCAAAGCTCCCACTTCAAAATGCCTTTACATTGGAGGCTTAAACATGAATTTTGGGGAAGACACAAAGTATGCTTTCATAAGTATATTACTTCATAGTCATTGACTTTGTAGCTCAGTTTATAGAAAATCTTAATGGTATTTCTCAGATTTACTCTCTTCATTTGGGATGATCCAAACTACATAGAGTGGTTGAGGCATGGTTATATGATCCTTTTATTTAACAAATGCTGTTGTATTTTGGTCAGTGCTTTCTGGTAAGAGTTGATGATATTTCCAGTTCTTTTTCCTGAAACATGACAATGATGACAGCTCAATTTATGTAACACTAATGAAGATGTGACTCTTGTGGTTTAGTCTTAAGGGGTATCTTATCCAAGAATACATGTCAGAACTCAAAACTTATGTCATAAACTCAAATGATGTTCCACATGTTTCCTTTCTACCTTCCTCAACTTATTACACACCACACTTTTGGGAAACCAAATATTCTTCCTACTCTGACTCATCCTCTCCAGTCTGAAAAGCCTCTATTCTTTCTATCTGCTTGTTATGGTTTGGATGTGAGGTGTCCCCCAAAATGTCAGGAGTGAGACAATGCAAGAAGGTTCAAAGGAGAAGTGATTGGGTTGTGAGAGTCTCAATCCAATTAGTGAATTAACCTCCTGATAGGGATTAACTCAGTGGTAATTGAAGTGGTAAGGTGTGGCTGGAGGATGTGGGAATTGGGGCTTGGTTTTGGGGTACGTATTCATATTTGCTTCTGGATCACATCATGTGAACTGCTTCCCTCCACCACATTCTTCCACTATGGTATTCTGCCTCACCTCAAGCCCTGAGGAATGGAGCCAGCCTTCTATGAGCTAAGACCTCCGAAACTGTGAGCCCTCAAATAAACTTTTCCTCCTCTACAATTGTTCTGGTCAGGTTTTTAAGTCACAGCGCAAAAAGCTGACTAAAACACTGCTCTACTATCTTTTCAGTTAACCATTTTCACTTAGTCTGTTCCTCTTTCTACATATTCTCTTGTCCTGTCCCCCATCCTTCCCTGTTCTTTAGTTGTATGTCATATAATTCTAAGAACTGGTCTGAGTGAGATATGCTTTTTGTGAATAGTTGGAGGAGGAGGAGTAGTGGGCAGGAAAATTGGGTATGCAAGATTAGGTTTTCTTTTATGACAAAAGTCTATAAAAATTTCCCTGTTGATAATTTTACTTCTTTATGTATAGTTAGAATTATGTATATTACTTCATAGTCATTGACTTTGTAGCTCATGCCACTTTCTACCCTTTCTCATTCTCACATAATATCCTGATGACTGTCCATTTAGATTTTTTTTCACTTTGCTTTTATGACCTATGAAAACTTAATTTTAGCAGTAAATTTAAGTCGCTGCTTATCTTTTTTATCATGTTTTATCTTTTTTATCATGTTTTATCTTTTACAAATGTATTATTCTCATTTCCAATTGGATGTTCATTTTTTATTTGCATGTCTTTTCCACCATTTTTCCTTTCTTTCTGTGGTTGTTAGATCCTAGAAACCAAAAAGCATTTGTACCAATTGAGGGACTGATGCCAAGACACAGTTTTCTAATGATAAACAATGCCAATATTTATGAAAAAAAGGAGTTTCACATATGCCAGTTGCCTTTGGTCAAGTGCAGAAATACAACAAAAAGGATGCTTTTCCAGAGCAAATTTTATCTCTCCTCACCTATTTCTGCTTTACTCCCCCTACCCCACTTCACCAACTCTCTTCCATTTGTCAATTATTTTCTTAAATTTCTGAAGTCTGACTTATTGCTTCTACTTTTCAAATGTAATGTATTCACCAGAGATCACCAAGGTCTTCAAATATGTATTGAATGTATACTATGTATCTGGCATATTATAAATAAGGGGTTATTTACAGAGTAGTAGACAAAACACAATTTCTGTCCACATAGAAAAATTAAACAAAGAGAAACTAACCAAAGAATCACACAAATATGATTTAAATATTTGACTAGTGCTATGCAGGAGAATAATGTAACCCTACAAAAAGTGTAATAGTGTTCACTACATTTTGATTGGAGAATAAGGCATGTCTATCTACAAAACCCAAGTTTAGACTAAGACCCGAAGGATGAGAATTAGATAAATGAATAGAACAAAAGACAATATTTCAGACAGTGGGAAAAACATTTATGAAAATCTTCAGTAATAAAATAATTGTTGCATTAGAGAATTGAAAGGCAGTAAGTATTGCCACAGCATAAAGAGCAAGGGGAAATGTAAAAGAAAAAAAATGGAAGGGAAAGCCTGGTAAATAGTATGTTGGGTCATTTTAGTCCATGTTAATAATTTTCTTTTTAAGTATAGTGAGAAGCTAATGAAGATTAAAAGGGAGTGATGGAGAAACATTGATTAGAAGCATATAGGTGGTAAGAGATTACATAATTTCAGGCAAGAAGTGATGGTAGATTTGACAAGGGTAAAATTTGAGGTATATTTTGTAGTGGAATACACAGGACTTGGTGATAAATTAATGGACTAGATGTAGAAGGTAAAGGAGTAAAAGTAATTATCAGCTTTCAAGGTTGGGCAATTGGGAGAATGAAGTGTTTTTACTAAAATGAGGAAGAACAGACATTTTCTGAAAGGTTTAGGGTTACTCAAGTGTCTACTTTTTGATCTGTTAGTTTTATAATACCTATGGGACATCCAAATGGTATCAAGTAAGTTAGAAAGGGGAACTAATTTGTGACATACATCAAGGAGTTATGTGCCTATATATGAAAGAGGACAAAGAAGAGTGAACCAGAGTGGCTCACTTATCTATTCCTAGGTTTTGTTTTGTTTTTCTTAAGCCTTCTTTCTTTGTTTTAACCTCAGGATTGAACCCAGGGCCTAGCTCATGCCAGGCAAGTGAGCACTTTACTACTGAACTACACCCCCAGCCTTAAGCCTTGTTCTTCATCTTTCTGGTGCACTTGCAATTACTAACCATGCCCTTCTTGAAGTTTTGTTCTCCTTGGGATGCTGTGAAATTGTGCTCTTCTCTTCAGTCTTTGTTCGTTCCTCTTCCTATTCTTGACATGAAGATAGTCCCAAAGGTTTCCCTTAGTCTTTCCATCTCCATCCACTGCTTTCCACCACATACATGTTTCCTCTTTCAAGGAAATCATTTAAGGTTATGCAAGCTACCATAAGGATTCCAAAATTCAATGGCTCAAACAAGGTCCATGTTTAATTCTCTTTCATGTAACAATCCGAGTTCAGGATTAGAGGGAGCTTTACCTATACAACCTAGGAATTCGGTCTCTTTCCATTTTATTTCTCTATTGTCTCCTAAAGTATCACTGCATTTGCATATTCAAAAGTGGATACAGGGTTCAGGATGTGGCTCAGGTGGTTGAATGCACACCTAGCATGTGCAAGGTCCTGGATTTGATCCCTAGCACCACAAAAAACTAAAATGAAAATGTGATTGCAATCGCATTTACATTCCATTTCTATACATGTTGAAAGAGATTGTCAATGAAGCAACCTATTATCTTAAAGGCTCTAACCTGGATACCATGATCACCAATTTCTCCATTTCATTGGGGAAGATTTAGGCACATGGTCACATGTGCATAAGAGTAGATGGGCCAATGGTATTACTTTTCTATTACTGCTGAAACAAATTACCACAAACTTGATGACTTACAATAATACAAATGTATTATCTTTTAGTTCTGGATGTCAGAAGTCCAAAATGGGTCTCACTGGACTAAAATTGAAGTTTGGGTAGGGCTACATCCCTACTGTAAAGGGACTAGGGGGAATCTATTTTCTTACCCTTTTTGGCTCTAGAGGTTGCTTACATTCCTTGAGTGCATTCCTTCCTCTGTGTTCAAAGTCAGAAGCATAACATTTTGAAGTCTCTCTGACTCACCTCATCTTCTGCTGCCTCTTCTGCTTTAAAGAACTCTGGGATTACAATGGGCTCAACCAGACAGTACAGGGTAATCTTCATGTTTTAAAGTCAGTGGATAAGCCATCTGAATTCTGTTTGCAACCTTAATTAGCCCTTGCCATTGTAACCTACATACAAGTTCTGGAGATTAGAATGTGGATATCGCTGGGGATCATTGTTCTGTTTACCACACTAGAAATATATATGCAAGGCTACAGTTCCCTTTCTATGGCAGAAAAGCTAAATGGAGTCTAGCAGTTTTACTACCTGGACTTTCATGGTCCTTCTATTCAGGTAAAGGCTCTTTTGATATCTGGATTAGAATAGTGCTCGTAGAAGTGTCCTGCTTCAATCAATTCTCTGCTGATGCCTCCCCAAAGTCTCTGTCAAATATTGTCCCACCCGTGGTTCAATCCTTTGCATCAATTAACTCATCACATATTATCCCAGTGGTAACATCATTTCTAGTCATAAGAGAAAGACTTGAAGTCCTCTTTAACTCTTCCTGTTCCTTTGGCCCCTATATCCAAACTGTCAGAAAAGACATAAAAGATCGTTTGATATTTCTCTTTATTTGATATCCCTTTTGATTTGCTCTTCTTTGTTCATTTTCACTTCCATTTCCTTTGTTGAGTTGCACATCTCCTCACTTTTCACTTATTAAAATACCCTTCATGACTCTCACTCTGCTCTTTGGATGCTTTATTCTGTCCTAAATTTGAAACTATTTCTTCTATTTTTTTCTCTTTTGCATTTTTAAAAAATGGTTTAATTCTGTCATGGGGGCATTCTTTGTTTTTCTACCTCATTATATCCCCCCTTTTTGAGGTTTATGAATCCTTTAATAAATTCACTCAACTCAACTGCTGTACACATAACTTCTGTTCTCAGTTTTATCATTTCTTTCCCCCAGGCAGGCACACTTCTGTCTTTCCTTATGCTAAAGCCCACACTGGTAAGGATGGCCTTTCTTCTTTACCACTCCATATCTAAACATCCCTTAATACTCTGTTCAAACTCTAGCTTACATACCATGATGAAGCCTTTTGCTACCATTCCAGCTTAGTGGCTTACTCATTTCTTGGCTATTGCCCTTCTGGATAATATTTTATATTTAGCATTTAGTTGATCTGTTATTGAATCACAAATAAGAATCTTGATACTCCAAATATCTATAATTTTTTTCAAGTTAGGGGTCATATGTGTCATTAATTAATTAATTTATTTATTTATTCATTTATTTTTGCTTACTTTATAGTGCCCAGCATAGTGCTGGAAATACAGAACCTCAGTAGATACTTGCTTATTAATTCAGTCATCGCCTTATCTTCTCTCTTTTCCTGATGCTGATGGCCTGAGGTTGTATTCGAGGGGTAAACAATTGAAAGCAGAACAGAGGGCAAGCAATTAAATATAAAGGGATAAAGTAGAGCCCCCAGACAAAAAGAAATGCAGGCCAACCATTGTATTATGTGTTTTTACATGAGGTGATTAAATTTTCCCTGACATTAACATTTGACAACCTGTTGAAATGATTTGTAAGTCTTTTAGGGTTTTACAAACAGTTTTATCTCTCAATTCTACATGATGAAATGGCAAAGAATTATTTATTATGTCTCTCAACCACTGGCATATGGAATTTTTAAAAGATTTATTTTAACTTTGGAGTTCTCTTGAGATTAGAGAACTGGCAAGAAAAAGAATGAAATCTTCTTTGTCTCCTCAGGCCCACAGCATTATAAGCTCTACCATGCTATTTTGTCAAGGATCTTCCTCTTATCCATGCAAAGGAAGTGCTTTCTTTTTATTGTAATGTAGTTGTAACACTCAAACAGCCATCATAATTTCATTAAATCATGCTGAACTTCATAGAATTGCTGAAAAGGATCCATAATATGCAATATTTGTTCTGCGAACTGACGGAATATTTATAATATTTAGTCTATACCATGCTATTTATTCTAAAAAAATGACATATTTGTTTTTGTTTTCTTAGTAGAGCATAAGGCAAATTATATTAATTAGGCTATTTACATGATTTCCTAACTTAGAGCAGTGAAACTTGCCTTCAGCTAGCAAATAATTGGAATTACAATTGCTAGAGATATCACAAGTTTGTTAATTATATCAGGCTTCATCAAGCTCTGATAGGTCGCTAAATGGTCTGTTCTTTCTCCTCTCCCCTTCTTTCCATTTCTCTTCTACCTCAACCCCTGTCCCCTTGTTTGTTATGTAAAGTTGCCATAGGTAGATATACAACGTCTGATCACCTGAGCTACAATTTTCACTTCAAGTTTGAGAGTCTATAGTGTTCTTGAGATGGAGAGATTATAGTTTGTCATTGTTTTTCTGGAAACAAATTAGGCCTAAAACTTGAGAGAAGCACAAGACTTACCCTCTCTGCATTTCAGAAATGATGGATATTTTTTAAAGAAACATTAAAATCAGAAACAAAGACAATGAAATCTAACAATTTAGTACTAGTATAGTGCTTCCATAAAATCACCTTAGTGTCTTTACTATTAAGATGTATTTAGATGTTTTCTTGAAGTTTTATAATTTGGGACTAGATATTAATGGGAGGGGTTGGAGTCAATAATAGAAAATATGATTCACAATAAATCACTGGTGACTGAAAAAAATATAATTACAGCATTTTATGACCATGTCATTGTTGCTTAAAATCTTCCATTGCCTACCTGTGGTTCTTAGAAGAGTGCGTTCCAGACTGTGTTCCATGGATACAGGTTTCCTAGTGCACTATTCCTGAGATGCAATCCTAAATATAAATGGGAGGTATTTTACCATCAAATAATTCCAGGGAATATTTTATGTTATACCTCACTCTGGGAGTACCACTTAACAGTGATTAACCTAGTTTTTCCAAAGCGTGTTTTATAAAGATTTTTCTTTCCACATAATGCCTTTTGGCATTTTGTGGACTTACTGAAGGAAATGGCGGCTTAGGCTGAAGTCCAACTATGTAATATGTCCTATGAATCCAGTCAAATTCTATCCTAGCCTATCTCTCCACCTTACTTCTTGTTAATTTCCCTCCTGTTCCTACTCATTTCAGTTCCCTAGAAGAAGCTGTCTCTCTCAGCCCCAGGCCTTCTTTCATTAATGAACTTTTTATACTTCTGGTCTCCAAGGAAATGTCATTTCTTTGGAAGCCTTGCCTGCTCCCACACCTTTAAGTTTTGATTGGGGTTCCTTTTGGGGCACTTTTCTCTCCTTATCTATTTTCCCAGGCACGCTCTATTTGCTTGTGCCCTTGTTTGTCAGCAAGCCAAGTTCACTGTTAACATCCTCAGGCAGTGGAATGGTGAAGCAGGTTTTTCCTGGAGTGATCCATAGTACTGGCCCACAAGAGTCAAGTGTTACATTTTCACGGATTTTGCCAGCCAACTGATGTTCCCTTGTCATAACTTGGAGTCAGCCATAGTGGAATATTTCCACCACAGAAACTGGAAAGGTTCACAAAGCAGGTTTGTTTTGGGCTGATTATTAAGTACTCACCAGCACACCACTGACTGAGTGCCTAGCATAGTAACTGGTTCCTGGTGTCTAGTGGGCATTTAAAATATTGTACATTGCCTCAATATTCTACTCCTTAGGCTCTTGGAACAAACCTATTCATATTGCAAAAGTCTTTCTTCTGTCATTTTAAAAAATCTATTCTGCCTGAAGGAAGGAATCGTGTCACTTATTTCTACATATCCTACAGTGCCTTGCAGAGAGTAAGCTCCTCATAATTTTTAAATGACAGCTATATCTATGAATTGAGCTTATGCTATCTCACCTCCTTTAGTCAGTCAATCATACCTTCTAACTTACTTCAATGGTAGTAGCAGTCATTGAGTCAGGTTTTATTTTCCTAAAATATATCAAATATAGAGTCACAACTGTGCACAGATGAAAACTTAGTTGTTTTTATGCAATTCTTCTCATCAGGTTTTCCAGGTGAGAAAGGAAAGGGAATCCATGCAAATATTGCTCTCTCAAAACTTAGAGAATTGCTTTAAAAACTTGAATAATTAGATTATCATCATGGGTCAGTTTCCCCAGAAGCCAACCAGGAGATGAGGATTTGTGTACAAGAGATTTAAGAAAGTGTTCCCAGAAAAAAAAGAAAAAAAAAACTGGTAGGAGGGTGAGGATGTGGGACAGGGACGAGAAGCCAAGAAATGGCGTGATTTGGGCCAAAGTCCTGGGAAGCATAGGCTACACCTGATTCCACCAAGGAGTGCTAAAGTGTTAAGTCTCAGAACATCTCTACCTGAGGCAAGGATCTGGGCTTCCATACTCTCGAGTCTGAAGATCATAGTTGTCAGAAATAAAAATACTCATGGAAAGGGGCATACAGATATTGCAGGAGAAATCTGAGGAGATCTGAAAGGAGCACCAAGTCTAAAATGGGATTATAAACGAATTCAGAGTTAAGCTTTTTGCTTTTTGAATACACTTTAATTACCTTTAGTCTTTGTTCTATTGTTAATCACTTCTTTGACCTTGGGAAGAAAAATTACATTAGGGGTCTCAGTTTCCTCATTTATAAAACAAAGGTGAGGAAGGATATAGACCAGCTTCACAGAACACATTAAGCAGTTAGAACTTTAGCCCAACTGCCACAATGCCAATAGATGTTATGTGAAAAGAAAATCTTTGGAGAAACTAGGTTAATTGGTGTTAAACAGTTGTCCCCACTGTAGGATTTCTCAGAGCCTTTAATCCATTGATTTGTTGGACTGCATATCTTTACTGTCCCTTTTCCATCTGATATTCTACTGTTTGTTAGTAACTGACAGTCTGAAATTTTATCCTACTTGCAAGCTAAAAATTTAGTTTAGCAGAAGACTTGAGACTCCTATTTCAGAGGCATAGGGTGGTTTATTATTCATAGCAGTAGCTGTATTTAGAGTATCAGCATTTGTGTAAGTTCCCTGAGTCCCAATTCCCAATGGTGATATGAAGAGGGTCAGGTGATATCTGCATAAATAGTGAGTTGCATTTTAGGAGTAAAACTCTGAGCTTAAGGAACCTAAATACTTTATAATGGGCAATAAGCATGCCTAATTATGTTCCTGGTGGGAGATGTTATTTTTATTATTCTCACAGAAAGAAATCTGCCCTTTATTCCATCAGGAGATACTCCCTCCACATAGCAAGTCTCTTCATGATACACATATTTTTAAAACGTCCACCACAAGTGCAATCAACTCTCTCAATGCATGGAAAGGCTGATCCCTGGGGAGAACTTTGTTTACATTGTTCTAGAGTCTATTTTGCCAATTGCTTCTTTTAAGACAATAGCTGAGATTGTGGACAAGAAAGGGGTAAACATTTTCCTGAAACTTGAGTCGATATAATCCTTTCTAATCAGATCATCTCTCTGAAAACAGCTAGACTTGGTGAACTTGATAGGCAGGTTCTCGGGTTCAGTATATTTATCCAATAAAGTTTGTCTTCTTTCTTCCCTCTTTACTTCCTTCTTCTTTCTTCCCTGTTTCTCTGCACATCTCTCCTTTTCCACTTTCTTGACAATAAATACTAGCTGCCTAGTAGTTACTCACATTAGACACACTATTTCCAATCTGTACTGTGACCACCCTATTTGCTTTAAGAATATAGTAAATTTGTGAATAACTATAGATATTATTCACCAACTTCCTAGCAATCCATCCAAGTTATTTCTTCATCTATGGAAAGTTTCTCACCTTGGATCACCTTCAGAGAGAATATAATCAAGCCAGGCAGAGAAGCATACCCTCACAGGCACAGGGCAAATCATAATTTTAATAAAAATTGGAAATATGACCCATAGTATTGGGACTGTGCCTCTCCAGACTGTTCAAATGCATCATTTTCAATGCATGGGTATGGAGCGGGCAACAGATATCCTAGAGTGTTAGGATTAAGTTTACCTTAATCTATTTTTCTTACCTAACAAGGTAAGCACCTTGGACATTTTCTGAAAGCAGAAAATGTATACATAATAAATACATAAAATAAAATATTTGCAAAATTGATTTCTACTCCAAATAATAATATAACAATGCCCCACCAGAACACTAAAAATTATCAATTAAATTGATTAATGTGGGAAACTGTACCAAATATCAATTTTATCTGAATTTTAAGTATCATGGAAAATTTTCATGCCCTTGGAGAAGTTAACAAACTTTCAGACTATCTCAGTCTTTCCCCAGCTTAAACCTTCTAGCCAAGTTATCCTGGCACTTTTCACATATATATAGCCCAAATTCATCATCCCACTTCATTGAAGATAAAAAGAAATGTATTAGGTAAATTTTCAGGAGATTATGTTGCACAGTTCAAACCCTATCTCTATTTTCAAAGTAGAAGAGGTATAAATGGTAATTTGTCATCCATGAACATAAGGAAGTGAGAATCACTACCATATGCAAGCTGTGGAACAGGTCTCATTTCTTTTTTCACATATCTCAGTGATAGACACACATATTGGCACAATTAACCTCAGCCCAGAGGATAAAATCAATACCATTCATGAGTTCCATGAATGATGGGTGAAGATAATCTCCAGCAGCACGTTGGATTCCTCTGGGGTGGGTTAATAATGGATATTTAAGAACCACATTCTTGAAATTACAGTGTTTAGTCCCACCTGTGTGTTACATGTTATAATTATCAGAATAATAGAAAATAATATTTCAATATGGTTTATTTTCTGTCCTTCTGAGTAAGTCTCCCTAGGAATCGGTTTTATTAATGAGACCAAATTACAAGCAGCCTTGCTTGTTTGTCCTTTCAATAATGAATTTAAACAAATAGCCAAAAATAGTTCCTTGTAATTATGTTTTATAGGTATGTATTCCATGTCATTTTTCAAGTTGCTAGCAGGTGTTACGTACCCAGTAGGTGCTCAATAAATATTAATTGATGTTGATGTAACAGTTTCCTTCTGGAAATAGTCAATTTCTCATATTTGTGCATCCTTTGTTTCCTTCTGTGCTTTCCTGATTACAGGGCCCTGATCAAAGACTTTTTCCCACCTCATACATAGAAAACCATGTATTTTTTAAAAATTGCAAAATCCCTTTCTTCTAACAAAAGCAACTACTGTCAAGATGATTTCTTCACCACATTTAGCATTTTCTTTCTTTTTAAAAAAAAACTCAGAACATCACATACTATCTCGGACTGTATTTATGATGAAAATAATGTGTCATTTATAATGAAATCAGCCACAAAACAGGAGTTCTTCCTTAAGCAAGGTCAGGATTAACAGTTATTGGAGCAGGTAACTGTTCATTTGTGGCATAAATATATTATTCCAAACAGTCATGCTTGAAATTCCCAACTTCAGGAGAGTCTTAAAGTCTATTTAAACTGGGTTAAGGGAGTATGTTACCGAAGAGGAAAAACACATTAATTTACACATGGCCTGGGATTGGTTTTTCTGATTAACCTGTTTCTACTCAGCAACAGGAAAAAAAAAATTGCCCCATAGAACACAGGGCACAGGTTTACTTCTGATGAAGGGAGGAAGTAAGGAGCAGGGATGCATGGATCACCTTGAAGGGAAATTTTGGATAGAAAGGACACAGGGAAATGGGTAATCTGGGCATAGAACATAGGTACTCTGAGAAGGAAAGTGTGTTGGAAAAGGGCTTATAAGGAGAGATGACAAAGAAAAACTCTATTAACTCCACAAGTTTTGCTTAGATCAACCTTACTCCTAAGTTTAAATAAAAAGACAATTTGCTCTCTAGCAGTGGTTCTCAGCCTTGTCTGTGCATTAGAATTACCTGGGGAGCTTTTTTAAAAATACAGATGCCTGGGGCCCACTCCCAGAGATCCCTATTTAATTGGTTTGGGATAGGACCAGAACTCTGGTATTTTTTATGTCCCCCTGGGAGATTCTAATGTGTTACCAGTCGGAAAACCACTGACCTATAGTAAATTAAGGAGTTGAAGCTTGCTTCACACATGTGAATGATTTCTAGTCACTGTTTTCCTTCAAGCAGTGCTTTTTCAAACTTTAGTGTGCATTGGTATCACCTGTGGACATTTGCATATTTAATTAGCACCTTCAGACAATCCTGATTCTTGTTTACACACTTTGATGAAAGAAGCCTGAGATGAATAAGAATGATCAGTTTGATGTACAAGTAGAAGATTGGGAAGTGCAATATAAAATATTGCTTTGTAACTTAACGTGAGGTCCTCAGGCCCATAGCAAAGGCATTACCTAAAATCTTGTTTGAAATGCAGAATCTCCAGCACTTGTCCAGACTTACTGAATCAGACTCTGCATTTAAAAAAAATTCCCCCATTAATACAAATGCACATAAGGTTGAGAAGCATTGGCTATAGGATTCTCAAACACACATTTTAACATGATCATTCCTTAATCACTTCATCAAACCACTGATAAATGGTTCTCAACCTTGTTTTGTTGTATGGTACTTAACCAAATATTAATTGAATGATTGATTCAATCAATGCACTGTCCACCTTCAAGTATCAAATATGCACTGTCCACCTTCAAGTATCAAATATTAGATAG
This sequence comes from Glaucomys volans, assembly GCA_020662805.1. NCBI lineage: Eukaryota > Metazoa > Chordata > Mammalia > Rodentia > Sciuridae > Glaucomys > Glaucomys volans. Next base: position 225,608 of record JAJEJO010051707.1, read on the forward strand.
AGCAGGCCCTAAGTGATTCTTTTTTCCCTCAGATTTTGGACCTAGACCCTTTATGAACTTGGGGGAAGCTTTCCAAAGGTTAACTAGGGAAGGAGAAAAATTTATCTCTTGTTTCTATCCATAGTCCTCTCACATAATTTTCATTGACTCTACTCAAGGTAATTCTCTTCTGACCTGTGCATATCAGAAGGGTCCCTGAGGAAATATTTGTACTTTACTTGATCTTTTCTCTGCATGTCTATAGGCATTTGCACACATGTGTCTGCATGTGAATTCTAACTCTCATGCATATGTTTATGTACCTATATTCACTAGCATTTGTGCTACTTCCCCAGAAGCACAATGAATAGAGTTGATCCCTATATTTTAATAGTTTTGCTAATCTTACTTTCTGGAAGTAGAGAAAGGATGCATTATAAATATATAAAATGAAATATCTAAAAAATTAGATGGAATGATGATGTAAGATTCAGATTGATGTATTTGGAATGTTGTTGATTGAGATGGACACAAAGCCACATCTGTTCAGAATTCAAAGGGTATTTAGTAATTTCTTTTTATTGCTACTTTCTAGAAAATGGCATTAAAGTTTTAGTTTGCTTATTAACATATAATAAACCTTCCAGCTATGAACTGAATATCCTTGAGCATAAGAAATACTGGCATTGCATTTTTATTAAGCACACCAGGTGATTTCGACAAAGGTGCTTTCTTGATCACAAATTGAGTAATCCTGGTCCAGAGCAGCAACCAGAAAGGAAGAAGAGTAGTAAATATTTATTGAACCTTCACTATGGGCTGGGCACTGTGCTGCTAGTTGCTTTGCTATATATCATTTCATGAAATCCACAGGAAAGCCCTCTGTTTTCATATATGAGGAGGATAAGGCTCAGGGAACTAAATAATGTGCTCCTACATCTACATGATAAAAATCAGAATTGAAAACACAAGTAATTGAGAACACATGTTCTGGAGTCAGACTGCCTAGAATAGAAGCCTACTTCCCCTATTTTCTATGTGACCTTGGAAAATCATTTAACCATTCTGTACCTCAGTTTCCACATCTGTAAAATGGATTATAGTACGTACTTCACAGGATTGGTGAAAGATCAGTTGAGATAGTGTATGTCCAATGTTTAGAAGAGCAGCTGATACAGAGCAGGTACCCAGTAAATGACAGCTGTTGCTGCTGCAATTAATGATGTTATAATCATCATTATCATTATTATCATTAATATCATCAGACTGCAACGAATTTGCTATGTTCCACATTGCATTACCACCCTACAGTTGTGATTGTAATATATTCTGCAGAACACAGAATTACCCTGTGAAGAGAACAAATTTTGTGCATAGTATATTCAGCATCTTGAATGATTCCCTCCACCCTCTCCTCTCTTCAGTCACTTTCTTTTTATTTACTCCTTTCTGTCTGCCTTCAGAACTCACGTGTCTCTGTGGACTTCAATATGGGCATCATTGAAGATGACCGTGAATGTGAAATTTGCAGGAACTGTCACTAAGAAAAAGCCATAGCCAATAAAAGCCTTGGCAAAATATCTGCACACTGTGATACAGATGAACGTTTGTTTCAAAGAACAACTAACCTGTTGATTAAACAATTTAGAGCAGCAAAAGGAGCCTCAGTTAATGGTGGCATCAGGTAGAGCCTACAGTTTAGATGGGTTAGTCTAAGATTTAAGTGTATTAGAAAAATCTTTAGACCACAAATATTATTTTGGAGTCACAGAATTCCACCTTAATCTCATATACTTAGCTTCCATACTTCTAGTTTTCCCCAGTCAAGAGGGTAATTACAACACACAGGGTAGGACTATGGATTATAGAGTTTGAGAAAGATAGACCCATGGCTTCAGTTACCCATGAGCACCTCATCTTTGAGAAATTCTCACTTCTCTGAATCTCAACTTCCTCAGGGGTAAAACAAAGACAGAATTCTAACCTGTTGTTAGGAATATTACTTACAATGTTATCAATGAAATAACATTCAGTCTTTGTTTTCAGGGGGGTCTTGGATTATTTTGCTTAGCATGAGAGATCCAGTTCAATTCATTTACTGGCAAATGCCTTAATTTCACTCCTTTTTATCACTGAGTAATATTCCATGTTCTCTCTGATATGTATTTATGTAACACATACTAAGTGTAGGGGAGTGAAGAAAAGAAATTGATTGGCTTAGACGGAGGGGAATGAAGGGAAAGTAGGGGAGATAGCAATAGGAAAGACAGTAGAATGAATCCAACATAACTTTCCTATATTCATATATGAATACATGACCAGTAAAACTCCATATCTTGTATAACCACAAAATGGGATCCTAATTAGAATAAATTATACTCCATGCATGTATAATATGTCAAAATACACTCTACCATCATGTATAGCTAAAAAGAAAGAAAAAAAGAAAAATATATTTTCAATGAAGGAGTGGGACATGGTTTCTAGTGCCAAGTGCTAGAAAATATTTGCTAATATAGTAGCAATTAGTCTGCCATCCTGTTTCCTTTCTCCTGTGTTCCTAGTAAGCCTTAGAAGCCTCTCCATTGCATCTGGGCACTAACTGTGACACCTTACAACAATGAACAAATTATTTATTAAGTACCCAAGAGCTTAAAGTGGGCTTTCTCAGGTCCCAGGAGAGCTTTCCTTAATAGGGCCCATGGATATTGGATATTGAAATAGAAACCTGAAGTAATTTTTTAACAATAAATATTGCTTTTTATATCTAAGAATATAAAAGGATTATAGTACACTTCTTAAGATTTAATACATTTTTAACATGTTTTTAATTATTATATTACTTGATATTCTTTCTATTGGGAAATGAAAGCCAAAAATGGTATAGTTGTTCAACTACCCACATATTTGATTCTCATTAAATAGAGAATGTAGTATTCCAAGCATGAATCTTTCTAAAATGAGACTTTCTGGAAGCTGTGACCTTTCCTTCTGTTACCATCACAAAAAAAAAAAAAAAATCAATGTATTTTCTACCTTAATGCATGCATGCCGGGAAGAAATTAGCCACTCGGATATTCCGGTGTAATTATTTCATTATTAGAAATAAAACCTAAATATAGGATCTTGCTAGTTTAAATAATTAAAACTTTAGAAATCCACTATTGCAAAATCCCACTGAGACATGTTCATATGTGATTACTGCAAATTTAATGTTTCTGTTCCTTTAGGAGATTTATTAAAAACAAATTCCCAAGTTACAACACTTAACACAGGACATCTTTCTGAGCCCCTCAGAACAGAGAGAATCCCCAAACTCTGTATTCCTCTTTCTTTATTCTTTGGGGAAGACCAAAGGAGAATCTGTCTGGGACAAAAAGACATCATAGACAAATATAAAATGTGTTCTGATGAATCTGGAAACTTAAATTTAAATGGACCTTTTTCTAATTAAATATGTACATGTATATGTATGTGTACACACATGCATGTGTATATGTAAAATATAACTTACCAAACTGACTCAAAGAGAAATAGAAAACTTGAATGGATCTTTCAATGTGAAAGAAAGTTGAATTAGTATTTTAAAATCTACAGGCATGCAAACATGCATCAGGCTTCAAATATTATACAAGCTTTTTTCTGGGAGCTTTCAAGGAACAGATAGTCTCCATGAGAATATTCCATGGGTGCTGTAAAATTATTCTCTTGCCTTTCTGAATATTTGAAATGTTTCTTAATTTAGAGAGTTTTGAATTTAAATTTATTTTAATTATTTTTAAATTTAAATTTCTGAATTTAAAGAAAAAAAAGAAGAAAGAAATGGCAAAGAACTTCTCAAGGAAGGGATTGAATATACAAGGCCAGAGGAAGAAGCAAGAGATTGTGGAGGACAGAATAAATGGATGTGAATTGAGTCAGAAAATGGAGCCTGAGACTGAGGAGAGATTGTTGAATAATTGCCAAAGACATAGAAAAAAATCATTTAAGTTGTTGTTGCCAGGCCCAGCAAAAGAAAAATATCTGCATATATTTTTTGAGTCATAGTTCTTCTTTTAGATGTGACACCATGTTGAAATTGTCCTAAGCACAAGCCACATGGGGGCTAATCTTTTCTAGGTTACATATTTGTATTGCCCTGTTAGTTTTATAATCCTCAGTATTATATTATCACTCAGAGAAAAGTACCATCAGCATCCAAGCGGCCATATTCCATTGAAGGCATATGAAAACTAGAATATTTCAGTTTGTCTTTTGGTCACAGTCAAAATCATGGAAACCTATCTGCTCTTGTAGATCCATAAAGGAAGACAGAATCTCATAGAAAATATAAATCACCAAGCATTTCCTCCCTCTCAAGACCTGAAGAAACTGGATGATCCACCTTCTTCAAATGTTATGATTTGGATTTCCCTTCTACAAATAGCCCGAGCTTCAGCTCTCCCAATATCAGCCTCTAAATAGATGAGAACAGAAAGAATATGCTAAGGGGTAATATTTTTGTTGAATTTCTATAAAGCCAGGAATTCTGTAGATATTTAGTGTCATAAATCCCTAATGAATGAATTAAAATCACTGCAGATCTTTTTCTCAGAATGGCCACTGTACTTAGTGTGACTACCACACTAGGCTGTGGTAAACAAAACTTGCCTGAAAGATAATGGGTTGGGTTCATGAAAACATAGGTTGTTGGTCATGTTACACCTTGACATCAAAGATCAACTTCCAGAAAGGACAATTTTAGAAAACTGTGTTCTCTTTATGTTAACTAAATTGAGCCTGTTTGAAAGTATTAGAGCTTCATTAGAGGGTAGGAGTAGAGGTGAACAATTCCAGAAAAATAATAACTTCAGAATTTTTTGAAAGCAAAATACAGTATAACTTAGTGATATCTAAAACCTAAAGAGATTAGTGTAGCTCTTTTTCAAATAGCAAGTAAAAATGGCATGCATGCAAAGCTTATCTAAAGTGCTGTAACTACAACAAAAGAAATTCTCTGGGCAGCTGTTATATAACTTACCTAGACATGTCTTGAACTGGTGCAGTGGAAATTGCATAAACAAAACAAAACAAAACAAAAAGTCTGCATGAGCATCAGCTATTATAACTTTACCCACTAATTTATTCTCCCTGGCCTTGACCTGGATGTTAGCCGCCAAGAATAATAGCACTTAAAAAATTTTTACCTTTTTACATATTTCTCATCTTTCAGTTTTCACTCTGATACATTCATAAGCAGCTGTTTTGGTAATGAATTACTTGCATTTTATTATACTTACAACAATTTTTAAACAGAAAAAAAATCTGCTCATGGGAACTTTAATCCTTCCATTATAGAAATAATTAAGTTTTTTTAATTTGCAAGAGGAAACTCTTTGGGGAATGTAGGAAAACTGTCAAATGGCAAAAAAAAAAAGAAGGAGGAGGAGGAGGAAGAGGAGGGGGGGGGGGGGAGGGGGGGAAGGGGAGGGGGAGGGGTAGGGGGAGGAGGAGGGGGAGAGGGGGGGAGGAGGAGGAGGAGAAGGGGGGAGGAGGAGGAGGAGGAGAAGGGGGGAGGAGGAGGAGGAGGAGGAGGAGGAGGAGGAGAAGGAGAAGAAGAAGGAGAAGAAGGAGAAGGAGAAAGAAGGAAGAAAAGGTAGAAGACAAGAAGATGAGATAGAAACAATGTAACAGACCCTGAGCATTAAAATTGTAGTTAGTGTTGCATATTGAACACTGCAAAGAAATATTGAAAAATCAACATGTGGAAGATTTGTCGTCCATTTTTGTCACAATTGTTGAGCATAATTGGTAATTTAAAATTTCCTAGACACAGAGATATACAATTACAGAAATATATACATCCTTTTCAGCAGTAAATACGTATAACATAATGTAAACTCCAAACCTGTTTTATGGCTTTTTATCACTACCACCATCCCACAGCCCACAAGAGGGAGAAGAATGACTGCCCAAATTCCTTTTCTACTGCAGGGCTATCTGTTTCATTATCAAATGCAATGACTAAGTAGGGCATTTTCTGAAATGTTTGGCTAATTAGAATCCTTATTAGGAGTGAAATCTGCTTGTCCCTTTGTAAAAGCTGCAGTGTCAATAGGGCCAGATTAAAAGCTTTAAAAAATGGATGTTTTTATAATTCAAAATTAATTCTGTGGTTTGATATAATACATATATGTGTATAGAAATGATAATTACTTCTCCATATAGTCACTGATTGCAAAATGTCACATAAGTTTGTTACAGCTATGTATTTTGTTGTTTGTCTTTGATGTGCTGCTGCCTTAGGCAAGAACCCAGTATACCTATTAGGAGAATCATCACTATAAGTTGTCATACTGACTATATGATTTTATTTATTGTTTTATTTTGTCATTCCACTCACTTCAGTAATAATTGTTTTGGAATTATTCCTTAGGGTGTCCCTAAACTCTCCAACTTGATCAACATGACCTTATGTTGATTTCAAAGCTGAAAATCTGGAAACAAAAGTTCAGAGTGGAAATTCTCATACATATCTGAAGAAAGATTCATTTTAAAATGGAAATATGAGTACCAGAGGAAAAGCATACTCTCTTCATTTATTCATTCACCTATGAATTTATACATTCATTTATTTAATCAACAAATTAAGTGCTTATTATGTGCTGTATATTCTATTGGGCAATGAAACAATAAGAAGGAGTTTTCAATCCAGTGTAACAAAAATAATGATCATGTGGACCTTAGCTCTCATTTAACTACACAGAAAGGAAATTCCATTTAGAGGAAAGATATAGTACAAGGGTTCTTACCATTGCCTTATCAAATGTGACTGCTGAGCAGTTTTGGCCAATAAATAGAATCACATTGTAAACCCTTCATGCCAGGCTACTCCTTTGCCTTCTTTTGAATTGGCCCACAGTGCCTACAAATATAGCACCCTAGTACACATTACTTTTGAGATACATATGTGTTAACTACTAATTTTCACAAAGTAACTGTGTGCACATTAATGCATTTGTTCCTTCTGTACACTTTTGAGATATATGGCATCATTTCATCTAATAAAATTACTGTCCTTAGTTTTTGCTTATGATATAATCAGTACAATGAAAAATCAATATAAAATTGAATAACTAAAATAATTAAAACCAATGTAAGACTAATACATGAATGCGATCAAACATTTGTCTGTTTTTTAGAAGCCAAAGATCCAAACAGGCTTTTTTTCTAGTTGGAATCAGTTTTCAAAAAAGAGGAGACATGGATAGCATGATAAAAACAGAAGCTTTTGATTTTTGAGTTAGCTAAGAACAGGGAATATGTCTTTTTATTTTTCATTTTCTAGATTCTTGCATACCACCAGCTCAGTAAGTACTCTGCAAATGTTTGACAAAGAAGGGTGGCACATATTTGTAATCCTATTGGTTCCAGAATCTGATACAGGAGGATTTCCAAGTTCAAAGTGAGCCTCAGCAACTTAGTAAGGCCCCAAGCAACTTTGTGAGATCCTGTCTCAATATAAATGCATTAAATAAATAGACAAGTAAATAAATAAATAAATAAATAAATAAATAAATAAATAAGGATTGGGTATGTAACTCAGTGGTTAAACACCCCTGGGTTCAATCCCTTTTACCAAAAAAAAAAAAAAATGTAGTGAAGGGGCACTGGATACCATATAGAAAGCTTTGGAAATGTGAAAAAGGAAGTTGTGTTTAGTGGTAGGGTGGGAATTCTGCAGATCTGGGGAAAATGATGTGCAGAAGGAAAAGCTAGTAATAATGATAAGCAGATGGACAAAATCCAGATAAAAATAGTTTTAATTTGTATTTTGATTTGAACTCAATGGGAAACCATTATCAAATTTTAAGCAAAGAGATTAGGATGAAAAAAATTATATTTTAGAAGGATGGATTGGTGGCAGTGGAGAAGATGAGTTGGAACCGGAGGATAACTGAATGAAATCAGGTAAACCATTTCAGGAAGCTGTGGCCACAATTCTGCAAACCCTCAGTTATAATTACAGTTGTCCCTCCACTTCCATGGATTCCATATCCATGGACTCTACCTCCATGAATTCATCCAACCACAGATGAAAGACACTTGAAAAAAATTTACACCTATACTGAACATATATAATTTTTTTCTTATTATCATTATCATTCTCTAAAGAATACTTTATAACAAGTAGTTACATAGCATTTATAATGCATTAGACTTTTTAGGTAATTTAGTGGTAATGTAAAATATAGGGGAGGGTGTTTAAGTACTAAACCATTTTAAATAAAATACTTGTGCTTCCACTAATTTTCATATCCAAAGTAGGTTTTAGAACCCAGGTCCCATGGATATTAAAGAAGGAATGACTATATTTCCTAATCTTGTCCTTGCTCTTCCAATCATAAATTGAAGAATTTCTCACTTTGTGTCACAAATCTTATTTCTCTTATCCATATTTAGTACTCTTTCTATTCTACCACTATACTTATCCCTACCATGATATCATTAGTTTATCTGCTTGCATTCTTAAGTAGCTAGTTTTTTCATCTGTATCTCCAAAATTCCAAGCTTGAACCAAATTCAAATAAAAGGAGGAAATGCATATGTGAATAAGAGAAGGAAGGATTCAAACTTAGGTCTCTTCACACTCTCACTATGTCATATTGCCTCTCTAACAAGGGAGTATTGGTTAAATATATATACATAAACATATATATACACATATATGTGGATTGATATATATATAGTACATATATAAATGTATATAATACATATATTATTCCAAAGTCTAGGAAATATTCACATTGTTTAATCTATTTCAAAAATTGCATATTTTAATTATTTTTCTCCAACATATGACTGATTATTTTACCCTTGGCTTTCCTTAAAGTTATAATTTAATGGGAGTGACAAGAGAAGAAAGTTATAATCTTCTATTTAATTTATTGCTTTGCATTTTTCCTGGAAACACTTTGTCTCAGAGAGGAGCCCACAAGTCCTAAGAACCCACAAGACCCTCAGCCCCATTCTGAGAAAAATGGCCCCAAGCTGTTCTTTTTGAATGAAAATGCCAAAGCTCATGCACATGTACCCATGCACTAACTGTACCCATGCACTAACTTCATAGAGGAGGTCATTTTCTTCTGAAGTGGCTGTGTATGAACATTTGCCCAGGAAGAATGCTCCATGTTGGATAACTGCAAACTAATATGCAGAGAAAAATAGAAGCATTCATGGTGCAAAGAATATATTCCAAACAATGATAAACTATTTGGCCAATTTTTGATAAGATCTGTAGTTTGTGCTGGGCTAAGAAATTGCTGAGACCCAGTATGTGCTTTGTGCAATCAAAGAAGTGATTGGAGAGATGGTCATTTTTTCAATCTCTTTTCCCTTCCCTTGTGTATAGCTAGAAAAACCTTCACTGAAACGAATCTGTGTCTATTTCTTGCTATTCTAATTTTTTATATACTTCATATATTTCTACATACTTCTATACACTGTCACATCCTACTGTGAAGATCATATAAGTTTAATGTCATTTTCACAGATAAATGGTGATTAAGAGATATTTGTGGCCAGTTGCAACTAGTCTTTGGGAATCAGAATTTTTTTAAGAAAGTTGCAGGTTTTAACTTTGGACAGATTGCTTAATTTCTCTTAGTCTCAGTGTCTTCATCTTTGAAATGGGAATGTTAATGGTACTTTTTACATGAGATTATTATGAGAAATAAATATGAAAATACATGTCAAATGCTGATAATATTGTTTACTGACAAGTGGTAAGTGCCTAATAAATGTCAACTATTATTTTGGAAGTTATAAGTACATAAATACTGTCATGGTTTAGATATGGGGTGTTCCCACAAGAGCTCATGTGTGAGACAATACAAGAAAGTTCCTATGCGAGATGATTTGGTTATGAGATCCTTAACCTAATCAGTGCACTAATACCCTGATAAGGATTAACTGGGTGGTAACTACAGGCAGTTAGGGTGTGGCTGGAAGAGGTAGGTAATTGGAGGCATTATTTTGATGTATATATTTTGCCAGTGGTGAGGGGAGTCTCTTCCTGCTTCCTGGTACCATGTTTTGAGTTGTTTTCCTTTGACACAGCCTTCTGCCTTGGTGTTCTGCCTTACTGTGGACCCAGAGTAATGGAGCCAGTCATCTACGAACTGAAACTCTGAAATTATGAGCCCCAAAATAAGGTTTTCCTCCTCCAAAATTATTCTTGTCAGATGTTTTTTCACAGCAGTGAAAAAATGACTAAAACAAATACCCACCCTCAAATATCTAGTAAGAAATAGAGCCAGAATTATTCCTATTATTTCTAATTAAGCACCTTTACCCCAAAATGTCAAGTTAATATTATGGTAAGCCTTTATCTTGGGGGTACAGAAAAGCATTCATGGTATTTGTGAGAATATTAAAATAAAGAATAATTCAACTATCTAAATCTCTACAATTTAAGTAAATCTGATACGAGCCATAGAACAACAATGCAGAAAAATGAGAAATTATACTCCATTAATGTATGATTTATCAAAATGCATAAATGCATTCTGTCATGTATAACTAATTAGAACAAATTTTAAAAAGAATAACAATACAACTATATGACTAAATGGTTAACTAAATCATGTATTTGTTAATGATAGAATATTAAGTTATTTAGGAAAAGATTGAGATGTTCAAAACACATAGCTAAATTCTGAACATAATGTCTTAGTGCATAAGCTTTAGCCTCTTTTTCTCTTTGTCTCTCTCTCTCTCTTTTCTCTCTTAGTAATATCAAAGAAATAATACTGGATTGACTAAAACCTGTGTCTGTCATAAGACGACACTAAAAAAAATGTTTATTAGCATGAAATATAGTACAATCTTTTACTAGTATTTATGTTTCTGGGTAAATACCATTCAGAAGACTCAGTTAAAATTTAAGATATGAATAAATAAAATGTGGCATATACATACAAGGGAAATTATTTGGCCTTACAAAGGGATGAAGTACTCATATATGCTGCAACATAAATAAACTTTGAAAGCATTACAATAAGTGAAAGAAGCCAGTCATGAAAAACTTCATATTCTATAATTTCATTTATATTAAATTCCATAAATAAGAGAATTTATAGAGATAGATAGTAGAATAGTGATTGCCTAGAGCTAGGGGTGATGAAGGTGAGGAGGGATGATCAAGGGTTCAAGGTTTTTTGGGTTGATGAAAATGTCCAATACTTAAATTGTGGTGATAAACCCACAATTCTGTGAATATACTAAAACCAGTGTATTGTATACTTGAAAGGGATGAATTTCATAGTATGTAAATTATATCTCAATAAATATGTTTAAAAAATTATAGATGACACTTGTATTCATCAGTTATTAAGGCAACATAACAAACCATCCCAAACTCCATAATTTATAACAACTTGCATTTATTTGTTGCTACTGGGTGGGCACTTTGGTTGGAGTGGCTTTGTTTTAGGCTTTGGGTCAGATTTAAGTATATGCCACATTTATTGGGCTGGATGGTCAGCAGCCATCAGGAATATGTTTTGTTGTTGTTGTTGTTATTTATGTTTTTTTTCCTGCAGAAGTTAGAAGTTCCCAGGAGGCCAAATAGAAACATGATACTTCCTAAGGCTAGTACCAGAACTAGCACACTGTCACTTCCAGTCACATTCCATTAGCCAAAGCAGGTTATATTAATGGAAATTCTGTCATTAATGGAATATGGAAATATTCTTCTTTCAGAAATGTTGGGAAAAGAAAATGAATGTTTGTTGAAAATTAATCAAATATATCATGTGGTTTAACAATATTTTTGCAATAAAACTCAGAGTAACTACTACATGGTAGGCACACACACACACACCAGTGTCAGCCTATCTGACTTCCTAAAGAAAAAAACAAGATAAAAAGAAACAAACTTCACAACAATAATAAGGACAACAAATTCATTCTCCTTTGCTTTATTAGAAAAGAAGCTGCATTGCCAAAAAACTGTCCAGAAAATGTTCTCTCATCATTGCAATATTGTGCAGTTGAACTGTGGATCATCATCAACTGAAACAGCAAAATGGAGCCAATATGCCTTGCAGTGTTGCAGGTGGTGCTGGGTGTTAGAACTTTGTAGAGTTCTCCACAGTGGTGGAGCCCAAAGGCCTAGCAGAGGGACAGGTGGTATGTGGGGGCTGGCCCAGCGAGAAGCCAAACAGTATATTGTTCTGATTTACAAAATTAGTTTTGTGGCACCACAACCATATTTGTCGTATGATTCCAAAATCATTCAGTGAGGTCAGAAGCCAGAGTTTTTAGCTAATTTCTATCTTCCCAAAATAAGTGTTTAATCAAAATTCAAACCTTATGTCAACTTCAGAATTAATATTTGTAACTAAATGAGACTTCCATATTCCCACTTATAAGCCCACCTATATTTGTACCAAAAGCAATCTAGTGCTCAAAATCTCAGAGGTTTAAGTGTTTCAGATTAGTTTGAACATGACACACCCATAAACAATATTGAGGAAGCTGCAATTGCTGAATTCCAAACTTCCCTGAAAAGGTGTGAATTCAACTAATGTAACTTTACATTGAGAGCAAAAGTTGCCTGCTTTCAACAGCACAGACTCCACACAGATGGCCCTAAAACTAGCAATTCCAAAAGCTGAAAAAAAAAATAGTAAAAATCCTCTTCAGCTATGTGACACTGGACAGGATATAGATTTTTGAACAGTTTGCTGTCCAAACACTAAGCAGTGATATGTTGTCCAATCCTACAGCTGGGTGGCTTACAAAATAAGGAACTGTCCTTTGTGTTCTAATACTGCAGTAGAAATCCATCTCTCTTTGCCTCTGCTGAGTCCCAAGAGGACAGTTGTCTACATATAATTACACACAATTGGGCACAGTCAGTGGCTTCATTTCGAAGACACCCAGCTCTGATCCTTGCTAGCTCTTCAATGACTCCTGAACCATGAAGGAGGTGGTCATGCCAGGTCAGGGTTTATTATGGAAACAGAGAGTTTGAAGGGACTGACATTGGAGCTGACAGCAAGGTGGTTGACTTGTGGAGGAAGGACTTCATCCATGGAAGCCTGCATGCCTGGAATACAGAGAACCTACCTGAATGGTTTCTCTTACTACTCAAAGGGAAGGAGAACAACAGCAAAACAATTTGTTGACTTTGCCAGCAATTTTCCTTTCCTTTGATATTCAGTACAACCCATTCAGAAATTCTATTCTGTTCTTTATAAGGATGCACTAAGGAAAAGATTATGAATTCTCATAAAAGGAATAGTAAGATATTTGAGCTTTTACAAAGTGGCATTACTTTCTGAGGCTCAATGTTTATACAATTCAATGTAGACCTAGGCCTTTTAGTCTGCTAATATATTGTGCCACCAGGTTATGTTCAGCCATAAAGATAACTTCTGTGGCACCCCTTACTCCTTGTAAGAAACATTATTATATGCCAAAACACCAAGATAACATAAAAGGAACCCATGGAATTTTTTCAAACACTTGAAAAGAAGAATAGTTATGTGCACTGTGATAAAGGATGAGCATGTAAACTGGAAAGATTTTCATATATTCATGTTATCACCTTTGTATGCCCCATGCAATAAGTTGAAAAATGAGTTGCATGAATGAAATTAAAATTCTAAAATGCAGTCCTAAGAGGGAAGTACCTTTTAAAAATTGTTTTAAACCAGAAATTGGAAACATAAAAAGAATATGTTTTTAAAACCTCTGCTTTGTAGAAGACAATGTCAAGAAAACAAGACACAGACTGAGAAAAAAATATTTGCAAAGATATATCTGATAAAGGACTATCATCAGAAATATACAAAGGACTTTAAAAACTCAACCATAAGAAAATAAAGGGCCCAATTAAAAAATGGTCAAAAAAACTGTGAACAGACATCTCAACAAAGATATCACATAGATGTCAAGTAAGTATATAATGAAATGTTTAAAATCATATGCCATTAGGGAAGCACAAATTAAAACAACCATTGCATTCCTATTAGAGTAAATACAACCCTAAATGTTGGTTAGAATGTGGAACAACAGGAAATCTCATTTATTGGTGGTAGAAATGCAAAATGTATAGACACTTTGAAAGACAGCTTGGCAGTTTTTTATAAAACTAAAATGCTCTTACCATACAAGCCAGCAATCATGCTTCTTGGTATTTACTCAAATGAACTGAAAATGTATGTCCACACAAAACCTGTGCATGGATTTTTCCAGCAACTTTAATTGCCAGAAAAGTTCATTATAGTGTACTGTAGCAGATTGGTTAAATAAGATGTGGTATATTCAGATAATGCACTTTTACTCAGAACTTAAAAATGAGTTTCCAAGCCATGAAAAGACAAGGAAGAAACTTAAATGAACATTCCTAAGTGAAAGAAGCTATCTTGAAAATGCTACAGACTGTATGAGTCTAACCACATGACATTCTGGGAAAGGCAAAACCATGGAGACAGTAAAGATTAATGGTTGTCAGGGGTTAGGGGAAAAGAGAGAGAATAAGTGGAACACAAAAGATTTTGAGGGGCAATGATCTATTCTGTAGGATACTATAATGGTGGATATGTGACATTATACATTTGCCCAAACTCATCGAATGAACAACAGCAAGAAGGAATCCTAATGTAAAGTATAGACTTTAGGTGATAATGATGTGTCTGTGTAGGTTCATTAATTATAAAAAATATACCCCTGTGAGGGAAGATGTAGATAGTATTGGAGATTGTACATGTGTGGGAACAGGGAGTATATGGAAACACTTTGTATTTTCTACTTAATTTTTCTGTGAACATAAAATTGCTCTAAAAATCAAATTTATTGTTAGAAAAAACAGGGGATGAAGGGAAGGGAGGGGGAAAAGAATAGGAAAGACAGTAGAATGAAAAAGACATAACTTTCCTAAATTTATATATAAATACATGACCAGTGTAACTCCACATCACATACAACCACAATAATGGGACCCTAATTGGAACAAGTTATATTCCATGTATGTATTATACATCAAAATACACTCTACTGTCATGTATATCTAAAAAGAACAAATAAAGATAATAAAAAGAAAAAATAACATTTCCACATATACACACATATAACAACTAATGCAACCTCTGTCTACTTACTACCTACCTTATGAAGTTAACATTAACTGAATATCAAAGTTCCCTGCTATGTCACTCTCCAACTGCATTCTCCTCAATCTCCATTCTTCTTCCTTGGGCAACTACCACACTAGTTGTTGCTTTTCATTCCAATGCATTGCTTTGTTACATGTTTGTACCATAATTAATGTGTTGTTTAACTTTTTGAGCTTTTCAACTTGATATGAATGGAATCATGCTTTGGGTAACCTTCCAAGATTGTTTTTTTTTTCTTTTTTTGATTTCCTTGTTGTCATTGTTTTCCTTGATCTTATGCTGCTTCTTGACTATATGTGTCTGGACCCTATGCTTCTTCCATGTTGTTGCTTATAGCTCTGGCTCATTCTTTTTACAGCTACATATAATTCCACTCTTGATATGCCATACTGTATTTTTTCCTTTTTTCCTCCTGTTTTTGGATATTTATTGCTTCCTGATACTCTTGTACCCCTCATTTCTTATTTTACTACTGCAGACATTAGTGTACCTATTTTCTTGTAAATGAGTATAAGAGATTTCTCTAGGGAGTACTCATGAAAGCAGACTTCCCTCGTCCTATGGCATATAAGACCATTTTCATATTGGTCTTTCATGTTACTCTTCTATGGATAATTATTTATTTGCTCTTTTTTATTCCCTTTGGTACCAGGGATTGAACCCAGGGGTGCTTAACCACTGAACCCCATCCCCAGGTCTTTTTATATTTTATTTTGGACAGAGTCTCACTAAGTTGCTTAACGCCTTGCTAAGCTGCTGAGACTGACTTTGAACTTGTGATCTTCCTTCCTCAGTCTCCCGAGACACAGGGATTATAGGCATGAGCCACCACACCCGGTTTATTTACTCATTTTTATTAATTGGTTATCCTTGGTTGGTTATCTTAATTGGTTATCTTATGGTTGTATCCTCTCTCGATATGTTATTTATCATTTCACTTTAGTTATGGTATCTTAATATTTTAAGTAGTCTAGTTGATCAATATTTCCTTGTCATTTTGTACTCTTGGTGTCTTATTTATGGAATTCTTTCATAAACAAGGTTATAAAGATATTATTTTATTCATCTTTTTCCATGCTTTGACTAAAAGACCTAATAAAAACAATATTAGAAGAGGAAAGTTTATTTAGGAGTTCATGGTTTCAGAGGTCTCAATCCACAAAGAGTTGGCTCAATTCCTCAGGGCTCAAGGTGAGGCAGACCATAATGGCAGAAGAGTGTGGAAGAGGGAAATAGATCACATGATGATCAGGAAGGAGAAAGAGAAAGACTCCACACAACCAGACACAAAATATATACCTCAAAGGCATGCCACCAATGACCTACCTCCTCTAGCCACACCTTACCTGCCTTCAGTTACCATTCAGTTAATCCCATCCAAGGATTAATTCACTGTTTGGGTTAAGGCTCTCAAAACCCAATAATTTCTCCTCTAAACCTTCTTGCATTGTCTCACACATGAGCTTTTGGAGGACACCTAATATCTAAACTATAACTGATATACTAGTTTTCAATTAGTTAGTATTTGCTTAATATTTATTTTTTCATTTATTAATTTTGATCTTTCTGTAGAGTTGTTTCTCACATGTTCTTTTAAGCTTCATTTTATATTTTGATGCAGTTGCATGATCATTGTCTTTTAATCAGATTTTTTAAATCCCTTTAAATTTGTAGTGATCACACATGCAATTAGAATTTATTTCTACCACCTTCCATATTAGTTTTTACTCCTACTTTTTCTATTGGTGTTTTCACTCTTTTTTATTGCTTTATTTTGGACTGATTTGGGCTTTAGAGGTTTTTATTTCATATTTTCCCAAAATATTAACATGCATATTTAATAAAGTCTAAAATTAACTTTTTCACACTATTTCAAATAATGCAAAAACTTTAGAATATCATTCTCTGAAAAGGATACTCTATATTTCCAAATATTAGATCTATATTGATTTTTTAACTTCATGAACTGTAAATTGTCATTGTTTATGTTGTCAACATTTATTTAGATACATAGAAACATTTTATAACTTCTTGACTCACTCTTTATAATGACATCTCAGCACTTCCTTTGGGGATGAGTTCCTTAAGGCCCAATTACATACTTTAGAACATCCTATTGCTGGCAAAATGACTTACTCTTTAATTTTCTGAAGACATCATTTTTGATAGTCTCATTTCTCTATCATATTCCCAAGTTCATTTCTTTTCCCAATAATAATAATTTTAAGGATTTTGTATTTTACATTTGGTAATTCCAATATCTGGAGTCTAGATCAGGTCTTGTTGTTTTTGCTGACTTGGACTAATAATGACTATCCTGGTTTATGAAGGATCCTCAAAAATATATACATGTTTTTGACACTGAAGTTCTGAGCAGATTGATGAATAAGAAAAATGAGTGGTCAAAGGAAATTAAACAGCATCTTCATCATTGCTTGGTATACATTTATAGCTGTTAACAAGGAGAACTTATTGATCCTGACTCTCAAAATTCAGCAAAATTTCCCACCTAGTCTCAGGACATACTGGACCAAAAGTAGCCTCCTAATATGTCAGTAGAGCCTATCTTTGGAGGAACAAAGCAAAATCACGTGAGCAAATCACTCCCACAAGGAAGAGTGTTTCTGGTCTTTTCTCTAAACAGTCCAGTAGAATAAGTTACTCCATCAACTGTACTTCTCAGTTCAGAATAAGTATAGGGATAGAAAGATGTCAGGAGTATCTCACCAGCAAAGATCTTTTTACCTTTCAGAAAACATCAAGGGGTAGGGAAGACGTTGACTCTTAATGTGCTCTTCATATCTGTCCTAGTTTGTAAGAGCTGCCATACAAAGTACTACAGACTGAGTGACTTAAGTAACAGACATGCATTGTCTCATTCAATTTTGGAGGCTAAAAGTCTGAGATCAAGGTATCAACAGGGCTAGTTTCTTCTGATGTCTTTGAGGTTGAATCTGTCCCATACCTCTCTAAGTTCCCAGTGGTTTACTGGCCATTTTTGCTATTCCGTATAGGTGGTATTCTCTCTGTGTCCTTATATTGTTTTCCTTGTGTATGTATCTTTTTCTTTTCACATGTAGTTCCTTTGATAAGGATGTGAGTCATTTGGGATTAGGGGTTCATGGGTTCTTGTATTGCCTCATCTTAACTAATTATAAGTGAAAGAACCCTCTTTCCAAAAAAGGTCACATTGTAAGGTACTGGGAGTTAGTACTTCAACATATGAATTGTGAGAGGAAACAATTCAATCCAAACAGTAACCTTGTCTGTTTTGTACTTTTGGGCAATTAGTACATGTTTTTTAGAACTTCATCTGTAGAAAACCTTTGAGGCCTAGATGGAAGCTAAGTTACCTCCAGAGGGGATTTTATTTTGACTTTGACAAAGTATCTGGGTTATGTCCAACCTGAACTCTCAAGAAATAAATTCTTATCAAGAGGTTTTTCATACCACACAGGTAGTGTGAATTCAGACCCCAAACTTGCCTAAGGATCCACAATTTGTTTAAAAATTCTAAGCCTGTTTTTCTTCTGTCTTTATCCAGAGACTAAAATAGGCAAGTATTCTGCTCCTTTCTAATGGGTGGGATTTTTTTCTTTTTAACATATCCTTATAATGAAGATATTAAACCATTACAACAACATCTAAGCTTTTTGCCCGACTCTTCTACATATTTTCCCTCCTGATTGGATATAAAGTTTTGTCTCCAGGCCTCTAGATCAAGTGATCTTATACATTGATAACTGAGTAACCAGAGTTTAAAGATGTTTTCAGGATGAACATTAGTTTTCATATTGCTTACTTTCTAGATTTTTACCTTACCTTTGTTTTGGGCCTTTAAGAATTTTTCCCCCTTTCTCGATGGCAAAGGTAATGAATAGAAGTAAATATATTTCAGTCAACATTTTCAGTTGTTTTACCATGAAAGAATTGGTCAAGTTTCCCAGTCTGTTCTGCTACTAAAAAGAGATATGTAGGTAGGGTGTGTATGGAAATAATTGTATTCACAATCAATAGCTAATATTTATGGAATGCTTATTGTATACATACTAATATTTTACTAAGTGCATCACATGAATTGCTTCATTTAATACTCACAGAAACCTCATTAAAAGCACCCAGTTTGGGGTGGGGATATGAAAAATGGTGGAATGAGACAGACATCATTACCCTATGAACATGTATGATTACATGAATGGTATGAACCTACATCATGCACAACCATAGAAATGAAAAGTTGTACCCCATTTTGTACAATGAATCAAAATGAAGTTTTAAAAATTTTTTAAAAAGTACCCAAGTTTTTAAATGCAGAAATTTAATTTTAGAACAGACAATATGCTAGCCCAATATCACAGAGCTAGAAATTGAGAGAAATGAAATTCAAGTCCCTCTCTCATGTTAACATAAGTGGCTCTAAAGCACTATCATATATGACTTCTCAAACTAGCAATATTATTAAAATGGGCATGCATTGGTTATTGTGAGTAGACTTAGTGAAAACACTCTGAATGGCAGCTACAGTTAGGGTTTTACAGTTACTGTTTCCACTATTGGGCCCTAAGTACTGATCTTAGTGTGTGAAACCTATAGGAGTTCAATAAACATGTTGAGCAAATGAGAGAATAAAGGCATATAGAGACTTCTATCAATATACTTGTATATATCGAGCCAGATTACCTGCTGGTATTAAGCTGACAATTTGATAACACTAAGCCTTTGGGCAGATTCCAGGGCTCAGTGTTTCTAATGTTTTTATTTCAAAAGGTCTGGTCTTTGATAATTAAATTGATCCCAACTCTGGAACCCATAGCATGCCTGTAGTCCTAAAAGCATTGTTTGTTTCTAGTCCATGTATTTAGGGACTGAGAACTAGTGATTCTTAACCTATTCTTTTTTTTTCTTTTACATTATTTAGATAGAATCATCAATCATTATTTGAATGTTGTACTCATACT
This sequence comes from Glaucomys volans, assembly GCA_020662805.1. Classification (NCBI taxonomy): domain Eukaryota; kingdom Metazoa; phylum Chordata; class Mammalia; order Rodentia; family Sciuridae; genus Glaucomys; species Glaucomys volans. The sequence goes on from JAJEJO010051707.1 coordinate 245,709, forward strand.
GCTACTATTGTTCATTATTCCTTGCTAATACTGTTTTATACTTATTATTCTCGAAACAGTTTGGCAAATTATTCCTGTGGTCTCTACTTAGCAAATGAAGAAACTGAGGGAATTACACAGTTGATCAGCAGAAGAACAAGTCATGAAACCACCTATAACCACAAAATTCCATATGCTTTATCTACCCAGATTAAACTGTATGCTCTAATATCTTCTCTGCACTTTTAGACCTAGAGACCTTATGAAACTGTCTCCTCTTCCCAAAGGGCCTTTCTTCCTTAATGGGGCAAAGAACTTGCATATATTCTCCAAAGCACAACTCACAACTCAAATATCAATCATGTCTTCAAACAAAACAGTGAATGCTCCTGGCCTTCCTGTTTATTTGCTTCCTAGCATTTGATGTAATACTAGTTATATTGTTCCATAATGAATCATATGTCTCTCTCCCAATGAGCAGTTGTGATCCAGAAAGAGAATAATACCATTTCTTCACACCATCTCTACCAACTAGTATGGCACCTGGCCCATATGGCATGAATGAATTAATGACTAGATGCTATGGTTCATATATGGTTTGTTCCCTCTAAAACTCATATTGGAGTTTAATTCCCATTGTAGGGATTAATGTGGTGGAAATTTCATTTGACTATGGTGTCTAGAGGTAGAGCCTTGGGGAGGTGATTAGGGTGAGATAAAGTCATCAGGATGGAACCCCCATGATCCAATAGTACTAGCTTTATAAGAAGGAGACCAGAGGATTTACGTAAGCACTCCCTATCTCTAACCATGTATGTGATGCCCAGCACTGCCTCAGGACTCTGCCAGTAAGAAGGCCATTTACATATGTGGCCACTCAATCTTATACCTCCAGACCTATGAGGTAAATCAAACCTCTTTTTTTCTAAAACTTACCCAGTCTGTGGTATTGTGCTGTTAGAAAAATGAAATATACTAAGGCACTAGATTTAATGAAGCTAACTAAAAATCATCTGGGAAAAGATCATGCTAAATAAATTTTTACTTAGTCTTCACCTGGTCTAACAAACAGGATTTTCCTTCTTTTACTAAGCCCTCTCTATTCTCTGTGATGCAGTCTGCAGAAAATAGTCTCAGGTATAATCGAACCAATATGACAAATTTTAAAGGTGAAATAAATTTACAGTTTTCAAAATATTTTCCTTATAAATATTTTCTCATCAGCCCTCTGAGTTGGCTTGAGCAGGTAGCATAGTCCTGTCTTACAGACGAGGACACTGAAAATCAAATCACATGCTCAGAATCATTAGAATCAGAAGTTGCTATCTTGTTTCCTAGCATCTATCCCAGAACTTTCGGCTTTCCTAATCTGTCCCTCTTGTGATTAAAACAGAAGTATTTGGAAGAGAGAAATCTTAGTAACTTGAATCATGTTTATAATATGAAGCTGCATTATTTACCCCCCACCCTCTTGCTACAGCCACCCTCCCCCTCCCATCTCACAACCTACCTTGTTGGCCCGCAAACACCCTTGGCAGCCATTGGCTTAATTCATTCATCCACCAGCAAGCACCCTTGGCAGCTATTAGCTAGACTGTCATCAGCCCATGAAAACTACACCATTCAAAAGAGGTTCCCCGCCATCTTCCTCCCCTTTTTTCCCTCCCAGTCCCAAGAGCAGACACTCTATTGTCCACTCAATAAATCTCTAGCATGAGCTCCTGTGTCTGGAGTGGTTTTCTGGGTGCATTCATTGGGCCACAACTCAGAAAGGGCACCCCATAGTGCCTGTTCCCCTGGATTCAAGGGTCTGAGCTGCCTTGGGACCTGAACTGAGCCGCATTTTTCTTAAAATGTTAAGTTTAAATAAATGACCATTGTGATACTGCCATTTGCTGGTGATGAGTCCTGCTTCCTCAAATGTTGAAGTTTGAACATTAAAGAAGCATGCCAAGGCAAGCATATTAAGCAGGTTTTATTTAAAGGTAATAATACAGACTTCTCCTGGGAGGGGAAATGGGGATATGGCTGATGTTCTAGAGTCCCAAGAAGTGAGCACACCCTACATCTTTTATAGATTAGGGTCTTCTTTGTTCCGTTCTCTCCCCCTTTATCTCTCCTTCCTGCCTATGTGACTAGGCCCAGGAGTTGCTGGTGACATAGCAAAATGGTGAGCAGCAGATGGCTGAGGAAAGGCCAAATGGAGATTCAGGTAGGGGCCCAGGGAACATTAATTAGCAACTCCCTGCCTGCAGCTTTTTGGGAGTAGTAGTTAGGCAGGTAGACTTGGTGATCAAAAGGGCTCTGGAGACACTGACATTCCATTCTCCCAGGGGTGTCTCCAACTTCCCAGACTCTGATGGCTTCCATTCCTCGATTTGACCAGATTTCTTATTCTACACTAACCACCTGTCCCCAATTCTGGCTTCAATTGGATGATGTGACACTCGAACCTGAGTATAATCACTAGAAAAGTGTGTTTAATTTCTAAATTGTCAGACCCCATCCTCAAAGTTTCTGATTTACTGGGTCTAGGCTAGAACCTAAGAATTAATGAATAGCCCAGATTATACTGCTTCAGATATTTCTTAGGGCACAGAGTATGAAACACTCAATAAAGAAAGGTTGAACTTGACTGTTGTTTTATGGCATTTTCAGAGCAAAATGTAGTCTCATGACTACAATCTGCATCTGTTAAGAGAAAGGGTAAATAGTAGGGGTTGGGGGACTGGTGGCAATGGAAAAGGGTCAAAAACAAGCTTGCTGGCTGAGGGACAGAGAAGGAAAAGTCAAAGTGTACATAATACCAATTAGTCTTTTTAAAAGATAAAGAGAGAAAATCAGAAAACATACTCCATTGAGTTTGTAATATTTGTTGTAAGTTTCCAAGGCATTTTGTATTGGAAAAAGAACTATGTTGATGTAATTCCATATCTAGCATTGACATTTGTTCTTTTTCTTCCACAGAAGGTGTTACTTTCTATTTTTTCCCTCTCTTCTCTCTAAACTAGGTAACCATTTGGTTGTTTTTAATTGTCACATTTGTTCTCATACCAACATGTGAAATGTAACTTGAGCAAAAGCCAAACCTGCAAATCCCTTTTGCTTCTTTCAAAATCCACACAAATCTGAAGTTTGAAATCTTTATGTTTCTTTCTTAGTTTGGATTCTGTATTATAATTCTAAAGTTACCAGTTTATTACTGCTCAGAAGTAAGAGAGAAATTGGATTCACTTTTGGTCACTCATCATATTCTGAGCATTCTAAGATAATGCAGAAGGGATCCAAATCTGTAGTGTTTTAACCACCAAAATTTACCTGTGAAGAAGTATTTGTTCTATATATCCTAATTCCTTATTTGCTTTCAGTATAAAATAGACAATTTCTTCTCCAAGTTAAGATTTTGCTTTCAAGCTCTAATAAAATCATGGGAAATAATGTAAATTCTTTACAAATCACATTTAAAAAATAATAAATATTTAATAGGTTAATACCAGTCAAAGGAAGTCACAAATTAGGAGTTCAAAGCAGAGAAGTTACTTTTTTTTTCTTTTATATAACAAACTTAAAGCTCTAAAGGAAAAAAAATGACTAAGACTTTTGGGCACAAAACTCACTGAGCCAGAAAGTCCAAGAGTTTATGTCAACCTCCCTTTCTCATATTCAACTCCTTCATTCGTACTCTGTGCAGAAGAACATTCTTTAGGGTGATTGAACATTACTGGGAGCCAGAAAAGCGAGTGGACAATTATTTCAAGCCTACTATATGACAGACATCAAGCTAAGAATATTTTATTTCATTCTAATAAAAACCTATAACATCATCTCCAATTTACAAATGAGGATATGAGTCTCAGAGATTAGCAACTCATCTCGAGTTACATAGCTACCAATGACAGATTAAACCCAGGTATGTCTGATTCTAAGGTTATGTTTTTTTAACTAGATTATTGTTTTCCCAAGATTTTTAGTATAACCTATGTTCTCCTAATTAATAATTATTTTCTTACAAAATAAGAACAAAGGGGGTCTAGAATGATGACCCACCATTTCTTTCTATTTTTCAGTCTTATTCTGAAAATTGTAACCCCATAGAGAGTATGAATTGTTTCAAATGTGGAAAGAGTATTTGAAATAACTGGCATTTAATACAGCTTTCAGATAATATGGTGTGAGCTACTGTGTCCTTGAAAATGAAAATCTAACTTGTAAAATCATGCTCATTGTATGTATCTATATGTATCAGTATAATGTGGGAAAGCAAAATTCAAAGAAAAAAATACAGAGGAAAATATATTTCTGGTATAAGTCTACCTTTAAAGGGTAGAGTTAAGCTTTGTGTGCTTTGGTCACCCAAAGTTGGAAAGCGTAATCAACAGGCAGATATATAGATGCATCTGTGTTTCAGAACTAAAGTATCAGTGCTGGAAATACAAATTTGAGAATTCATCAACATGTAGATGATATTTAAAACTATGAGACAAGATGAATTGCTCAAGGAGAAAATACTGATGGAGAAATGGACAGAAGACAGAACCCTGAGGCACAAACACATGATAACTCATTTTCAATGCCTCAGATTTGTCAGACTGCTTCCCCAGAGCGCGCGCGCGCGCGCGCACACACACACACACACACACGTGTGTGCAAAATGATAGCAATTGTACTTCTGCTATCTTGTTGAATTTAGATATTGCATGTACTTATGTAACATTAAAGTACTGGTAAAAGTGACACTGTTACTAGGCATAAGGGCTTGTGAAGGACTCCTTGGAGACATTCAAGGTCACACAGAAACAATTCATGACTTGATTTGAGTACTATAGCATAAATAGCTTTGGCTGTTGCACCAAATTATTTGAATTTGAATCCCAAATCGACTACCCCTATCAAGTGTCCTTGGGCAAATTATATTATTCTGTTGCCCTTCTGTTTCCTTGTTTATGCAATAATAGTATCTACTTCCTAAGGTTCTTGTAAGGATAAAATGAGCTAAAATAGGTAAAACATATGGGAGCTCAACAAATGTTCTCAATTCTTATCCAAGAATTGTATAACTCTGAGTTTGAAGGGATCCTAGCAGATTTCTTTTCTAAGCATCTCACCCTCCAGGAATCCTCTGGAGGAGCTCCCCACTTCATAAGGCAGCCATTTCTATATTGATGAGCTCTCAGTGTCACAAAGTCACTTTGTACACGGAAATCAAACCTGTCTCCTGTCACTGCTATACCTGGGTGGTATTTTTGCATTCCAGAGAGCTGCAGAATAAGTTGCCTCTTCTACTGATGAGTCTTCAAATCCTTGAGGCAGCTCTCATGTGGTCTTTCATCTTTTCTATAATGGCAAGGTATATCCTGCTTCTTCAACTATTCCATACACAAAGTGAATTCCAGACTGCTCACATTCCTGGGCTTCCTCATCTATAGATGTTACCATTTGTCAAAGTTCCTTTAAAACGTGTGCATCAAGGCATCAAGGGCTTGTAATAGTGCAAACATTGAACCACATGTGATTTGAGCTGAGAGGGAAAAGGCAAAACAATGAGCCCATTTGGTATTTGTGAGGGTTTTAGGTTTGACAACTTTTAAAGGAATAGAGTAAAATTAGTTTAATTATTCTGCTAAGTACAAGCCTAAAGTAAATTCTCTAAAGTGTTTTTCAATCTTGTTTGAACTTACCTGGCTTTTTTGTAATAGGTGTACCTATTTACAAATGAGAGATTTCAACATGTGGGACAAAACATATATATGAGAAATATTTTTTCAATTGTGGAGTGGCTTTTCATTAAAGGTATCCTAGCTGGACACCTGTGAAGACTCATAATCCATTATTTATCTTGTACATTTTGATAGTGCCTGCTGCCATAGTAACCAACTCAGACTGAGATATGAAACAATAAACAAATAAGCTTTGAAAAGACCACTATAGTCACAGATACCTTGAATCATGATTATTGTACTATGATGAATAGAACAGTTGATGATATTCTATTAAAACATATGATGAATTAAAATTATAAAGGCTTCTGGAACAACATACTGTAAGGGAAGACTGCTGAGCTGCATATGTAAAAATCTGGGTTCAACTTTTGTCTCCATTATTCACCAGCTGTTCAACCTTGCCAGATTATCTAAACTAAGATTTAGTTCTCATTTTTGAAAATCTGAGATAATACCTTATGAATACCCAGTGTCTTTATGGAAAGCGAATGAAAGAGCCCTGCAAATGGTTTTTTGTCTGACCAGGCACAGTAGGGGTAATACTCTAAAATGAACTTACCTGCACTATTGTGTTTCATTTAAAGAACTCTTGCAAATAATATGAAACAACAATTATTGTGGGTTTCCAAAATGGATAAATTATGACAGGATTATAACTTTTTAACAGTATTTGCCTAAGGTAAATAATAATTCTTATAGTGTAATACTTCTTGTAGGGCTAACTTAGTTTTATGGAAACTTCCACGAAAATGCTGGCTCCTCCGTTTACTCTCTGTATACTTCCTGGGCTCTTCATGCAATAAATAACTTTCATCAATTATTTGGTGTAACAAACATTTTTTGAGATCTCTTACTACTCATGTGGTGGAAGTAGTGACAGCTAAACTGTCTAACAAAGAAACCAAACACATATGGGAAGTGACTTATAATGTCTACCTGTTTCTACTGCTTGCCTATGAGCTGCCTGGTCTTTAAGTCAATTGATCCAGTATTAACATTGTGAACTTCCTTCATGATAGCATATAATTGAAAAGTACAGTGTTAGGGATCAAATCTAACACTATCTATCTGGTACATAATAACTATGTGATCTTGGATGAGTCATTTAATGTCTTTGCAGAAGTTCATCTCTAAAATGGAAATAAGAAAACTGCATTTAAAGAGCTCTGTGAAGATTAATAATGTGTATAAAGCAACAGGCACTCTCTAAGTGGTAGTTGTTATGACTAATCTTGATCTTGGTCCTATTGACATATCTTCTGCTTCCAGTGAACATAAATTTGATTTTAAATTTATTCTGGCCACATAAACTAACCTTTATCTCATTGCAAAAATTGAAGTAAAAAGTAGACTAGTAATAGTGATTAAGGATATCACCAGCCAAAATACATGCAACTTTTTGACAATGTATTTTGTCACATTTCTGTGTGTTCATCTGCAGCAGGATTCAGATCACAGAGGCTTATCTTCCCTAAAGAAGATTTTGGGACTTATTTTTGACACATGGTTTAGAAATCTGCTAGAGTCACTTGCTTGCTACATGGCTGGGCAAGCACATCTGGCAGACTGAAGGAGAAAATCATCACCTTCAAAATAAAGATGATGGTTTTAAGTATTCAATAATAAGAATAACAACTCTTCCATGAAGCCTTCCAGTAAGGATTAGTCCTTTATTTCCTCTCTCTCTCTCTCTCCCCCCCTGCCACCCATGTACTATATTTATATTTTTATCACAGAATTCACCAAATTGTCTTACCTATTGTATTTACTTGTAAACATAACTTTTATTCACAGAACTATGATAGGGAATTCTCCATTTCCTATAATTCCACCTCCAAGAGGAAAGGGAGGAACTCAAGGCACTCCAGGTACACCCCTCTTTTCTGGCTTCCTAATTGCCCTTGTCAGTCTTGGACTGAGGTGGGACAGATCTCTTCTGTACTTAAAAAGACCTTCATCCCTCCTTCCTTGCCCATGCTCAGAACTCTGCCATTCTGATTTACCTTGAGAGCATCCAGATAAATCTATTATTTCTTCACTTCTGTTTTTGCCTCAAGAAGCCTGGAACTCACAGGTTATCTTTAATCCTTTATGCTAATATTACCAAAATCTATGAGCAGTTATTAAACACCACCGCTTTCTATACATCTCACTCCCACTCTATTACACTCCCTTTCCCTTTTTTATTTTTCTTTATAGCACTTATCAACACCTGAATATTTCTTCATTGTGTGTTCACCTCCCCTAGATTATAAGCTTCCTGAGGCAAGAATTCTTCATTGCTTTATTGACTACCTTATTCTCAATGCACAGAACTATACCTGTCACACAGAAGGTTTTCAGTGCATATTTGTTGAATGAACATTGAATCAATATCAAATTTCTTGAGCTCAGAAATTATATCATATTTGTAACTATTTCTGTCTCATTGCATTAGATATTAGACTTTGAATAAATGTATACAGAATCGAATTGGGTTGATGATTTCTACTAACCTAAGCCTGTGGATTCCTCCAACTGTGCTGACATTGCAAACTGGAGAAAAAAGAACAACTGAACTCTTGTGGTTTATATAACCTAAGATAGACTATGAATACTGATTTAGACCTCAAATAATTTCATAATGAAAAGTTAGAAAGAAAATTCAAGTGTGTAATATTTATTATTTGTGACTCATTTAGAAGTCTATAACAAAATTGACATACCAGAAGCACTTCCCAACAGTAATAAAAATATAATACAATATACTCCAGACTCATGAATAAATAGGAAATGATGAGAAATCAATACGAACAATACTTACACTATATATTAGCAATAAGCCAACATGGATTTACAGAGCCCAATGTGTACAGTCCTAACAAATGTCTTCATAGTCTTGATTATCCTAAAAAATAAAAGACTGCCTGTCTGGAAGACATGAAAAATGTCTACAGGAAGATACTATTGTAAGTGCTACGGGTCCTCATAGAAGGTAAAAATAAACAGTTACTGTTTTCACAGTGGAATAATATTCAAATTTGATAAAGAAATCCTGTTATTTGTGAAAGCATGAACCTAGAGGACATTATGTTATGTAAAATAATCCAGGGACAGAAAGACAAATACTGTGCAATCTCATTTATATGTGAAATCTAAAATGTCAAACTCATAGAAGCAAAGCAGAATGGTAGTTACAATGGGTTGGAATGAAGAGGCATGGATACAAAGGGTAAAACATTTTAGTTAGACAGGAGAAATTAGTTCTGGAGATATATTGTACAGATTGGTGACTGTAGTTAAGAATAATATATTAAATATTTTAAAAGTACTAGATTTTAAATTTTTTTTAGTTGTCGATAGACTTTTATTTAATTAATTTATTTATATTTGGTGCTGAGGATCAAATCCAGGGTCTCACACATACAAGGCAAGCGCTCTACCACTGAGCCACAACCCCAGCTCTAAAATTACTAGATTTTAAAGAGATTTTGGATGCTCTCACTACACAAAAAAGATACATATATGAGGTAATGCATTTGTTAAATAGCTTAAGTTAGTCATTCCTATTGTATACATGTATCATGCCCAGTGAATATCTATAGTTTTTAATCACCAGTTTAAATATATATAAATAAAAAGATCAAAAAATGACTGCTTTCTTTGGACATTCTTCCTTAAAATATCAAGACCATTTGGAGATGAAAACAATACTCAAAAATGATTAAATTAAAATATAACAAATCTCTAATTAAAATAAGAAAATTCTAAGATGTTGATATAAATATGAACACTTATAATCCCTTCTAAATAAAATGGAGAAAAACAGAGAAGTATTTACTAAAATAATTTAAGAAGTTTAAAGATATGGTATATTTTGGTATCTATAATAACCTTTATTTTTCTAAGTTTTAAGGAAAGGTTTTTTTATTTCCCCTAACTTGATTTCACTTTCTCTGTTTATTTTAACCAATTCTTTTGTCCAAAAATGTGCATAAGAATATTGTTGTACGTGTTAGTAATGTACTAGATTTATTTGCCTTCAGTATCCATGGGCATTTAAAGATGAATTACAAAGTTAAAAGGTAGAAATAATTTTAAATAGTGCTTAATATGATAGATTTGAAATTTTCTATAGAAAGTTGTTCATATGTAGCAGTCACACTATTATAAGCTAAAATTAATACAAACCCCAAAAGTCATGTGAAGAAGGAGTATTGCTCATTGGTCTGAGCCCAGAATTGGGTCTCTTCTCCTGGGCTTTAATCCCAGCGCTGACTGAGCAAGTCATTTCCATTTTAACCCCATGGTGCCTCAGTTTCCGAATTTGTTATATGAAAAAAAAATACTGACCTAACTCACAGAACCTTGGAGATTTAAAGATGAAATATTACTGCTCTTGGAAAATATGAACTGCAATAATGCTAATTATTATTACAAAAATAAATGCATGTTCATCATATGGTAATTTAGGCAGAATGAGGTTGGGGAAAGGAGACTCTCAGAGCTCTTTTGTGTCAGTTAAATGAGTCTTCTCTATTTAGCTGGTTCCCTAATAGCATAAGCTAAATGTAGGATTTGCAAACAGTACAATGATGATAGAGTTAGGGGAATGAAAGAAGATTAAAATATTTCAGCTATATGGCTTATCTAGATTATGGGGCAGTAGTCCAGTTCACTGCAGCAACTTGGTTACAAGGACCTATCCATTCGAATCCAAAACTCACATGTTATCAAAACAATCTGCGGAGAGCTGGTCCAACCAAATGTATCAGTCCCACAGCCAGTTAGTCACATTGACATAGTCTCATTTAACCATCCCACAAACTCTAAGATAAATAGGAGGCCAAGGAACTTACTACAATTAAAAAATTAATTCCTTCTTGCACAACTTTCTTTTGCTAATTAGAATTATTATGCCAATCTTTTAATTATACATTCAGATTTTTCTGCATGACAGTGACCCAAGATAGACAGAGGAAGCATATTAAACTGGCACTTGAGACTTTCATGGGTTCTACCTCACTTATTTTCCTTGCTTCAGCCAAATTAATATTTATATCATCATCATTGTGTTGCATAATACATGTTCATAGGATTTTATAGACATAGGATAGAGATAATATTATTTTCTGATAGGGCCATAGAAAAGGACAGTAGAGAATTTAACTGGACATCAGTTTCAAAAAGCAGCTGCCAGATCAATTTGGGTGTATGAGAAGGTAACTTGGAAAACAGTAACACTAGAAATAGCCCAAGATTAGCCTACAACAAAAAAGAAAGAATTGAGACAGAATTGTATTAAAAAAGCATGGAGACAATAATGAGAGAGTGTTTGTCATCTACACACAATAGGGAAAAACAGAGAGAAGACACTTAATTCATCTATTTCAAGGTGCCATTTTGAAACTATTAGTAAAGACTGTCTAATTGGAAAGTGTTCGGCTTTTGTTTGTTTGTTTGTTTTGTTAAATCAGTGACTGAAATCCTCTGAGATTGGTATTGCTGCTAGCCTTCCTCTTTACTTTTCATTCTTCACTAAGGGGCAGAATGGCCCTCTACCTAAACTTCAAATTTGTTGTGTGACTTGCCAGCTTAAAGTTCTTCAATGGTTCCTCTTTTTCCAGCTCATGAAGTCCAAACTCTAGCTGCAAATAAAAAACACCACTCTAAGATCCAGTCCCTGCCTCATTCCCCACATTTATTGCTTTAAACATGATTTCATTCCCACAGTCTTCAGTCCAAAGTCTTCAACTGACATCCATGCCCACTTTCTAGGCTCCTAAACAAACATTCTTTACCCTACTGCAATAGGATTTTCAAATCACTATGTTTTTGCAAGTGTTAACTTTCTCTGTTCCTATAAATCCCCATTACACCAGTCCATCCTATAGAATTCCATTTCAAAACATCACTTCGTCTGTGAAATCTTTCCAGTCACCTATTCTATTAACAGTCTCCCCATCACCATCATAAAACCAGGAAAAGTTAGTTTCTTCCTTTCTTATTGTACATAAAATAATTGTATATGTGCATAAATCACATGCATAGAATATTAGTTTATAAGTATTTACTTACATGTTTACTTTTTTTGGATCAGTGTTCTCCAAATATTGTTTATAGCTCATATATCAGTAATAAATTTTAATCATTTACCTCAAATATGTGTATATTTATTGACACATAAATTACAGACACACACTATTACCCTAATATTTTGTGCATATATAAGACACAAAAACAGAAATCAGAAAGATTAAAAAATATAACTAGAAGTCCTAATATTTGTTCTTCTGTAGTCTAATGGGTTGCTTTGAAAAGCCCTAACTGGAGAGTATATATCCCTCTTTCAATTAGCTTATATTGAAAATAATGATAAGAATTCATTTAAAAATATGTATATGTATAATATCATTCAATGAAAATTAGTAAATTCAAAATATATGTCATACACTGATCTGGACTCTGGAAATCTAGAAATAAGGAAGATGAATTTTTCCTCTTGAACTTAACTTCCTAGATAGGAAGGATTAAACAAGGAACAAGATCATTGCATAATTTGATCATAAGCAGCTTAGAAGGCTGCTATGTATTAAAATAAGAAAATACAAGACTTAGAATTAGACAGACATGGCTCAAATTCATGGTTGACCATATACAAGTTCTGTGACCTTAGGCAAATAATCACTCTGAACCTACATTTCCTCCTCTATAAAATGAGGATAAGTCCCATCTCAACAGCATGCTTGTAAGAATTAAAGACAACAACGGTTAAAACTTATGGCATAAGTACCTAATTCATAATACTTTTCTAAAGACTTTACAACCCCACTTCATTGCTAACCACCCTGCCCAACAAAATGGTGCTTTCCATTAGAGACCAATCCTTTGTCTGTTTAGGCTATATGCATCTTACAATAATTTCGATATGGTTTGAGCGTGTCCCCCAAGGATTCAAGCTTTGGGAGTTTGGTCTCAAGTGTGGTGATGTGGAGAAGTGGGAGAGTGTAGGAGGTGGGGCATACTGAGAAGTAAATAGATTATAGGTACATCATCCCCCAAAGGAATTAATGCTGATCTTGAGGAGTGAATTAATTCTCATGAGATTCACTTCTAACAGAACAAGGCCTCCCCACATACTTTGCTTCTTTCTGAACACATTTGTTTCCCTTTCTGATCCTTGGTCATGTTCTGTTGCAGAAAAGAGAGTCCTCAATAGAGGCTGACAAATGGGGCTTCCAATATTGGACTTATACCCTCCAAACCTGTGAGGTAAATAAACCTCTTTTCTTTGTACATTTCCCAGGATCAAGTATTTTTTATAGCCATAGTAAAAGGACTAATACCTATCTCTAGGTCAGAAAATGTACCTTTTGGTATCTCTAGTGCCACTCTGTTTGGACTAAAGGAAGCATTCTTTAAATGCTTGTTGAATTAACAAATAATTAAATGGATTTAGTCAATCGTGAGTGCAAAACCAATCCGAACTTTTCCCTATCCATCTTCCCAAACATTGGTTTTGTCATATTAGTGTCACTTAAAATTAAGTTGAGGCATTTTTAAAACAAAAAATTTGAAGTTTTTTGACTTGTATCTTTCTAAAACACCATCACCAGAGTCATTTTGTAACTGCTAGTCAAACCAGATACACCATGAACTATCAAAGTTTAGCATATTCATTTTATCAACATTATTATTGACTTTTCTTTTTCATTGACCTCAAAATTTATATATCTAAATCTTTCTCTTTGTGAAACAAAGTTCTTCTTCAACAATAAAATGATTTTCCATAGTTTAATAGGTAATTGCTGATGGAGAGCAGATGGCAGTGGCCCACTACAAAGGCCATGGAGAACATCAAATATATGAGTAGATATTATTTCCTTTGCTCTCCTGCTATTTACTTTGCACTTCTGCCTTTTTCTTTCTTGTTATTATTATAGGTAACAGATAACTGAGTATCTTTAAAACTGAAGTGAAAAGGTAAAAACAGTAACAGAGATTTCCAAATACTGACATAGCCATGACCCTGATTATTAGCCTAATGACCAAAGCTCTATTAGTTCCTCTTTTGGGTAAGAGCAGTTATTTCTCTGAACACATAAGTAAACTGGTTATTTTTAAAAATCTCATTTCTTTAAGATATGTGCAAATTCATACTTCCAAAAAAGCACAAATTCAGAATTACCTGTAACACCATAATCAAATGAACTATCAAAACACACCAAAATTATAATCCAGATTCTTTTTTTAGACAATGAAGACTTCTGACTTTTAATTTGAATATTTATTTTGAGATAATTGTGGATGTACACAGTTGTATGAAATAGCACTGAGGAATTCAATAACCTTTACCTAGTTTCTCCCAATATTACTATTTCTTTAAAAGTGATACACCAAAAACCAAACCATGGTTTAACACAATTTCAAAGGACATTCTTACACCTGACTGCTTATCTCTGTCCATAGTGAATGTTTAGTAGCATTTTTGGAAGGTTTTTTCAGGAGAAAATGAGTCCAAACACCCTCTGGTCTTCTTTTTTCTATATATATACTCATATTGCTTTGCTTCTTATTGCTGAACCATACTTCACATGGCTCCACCTTAATGCCTTTGCCTACAATGCTCCCACTCTCATCACACTATCCTGACACCTTTTCCATTGAACATTTTTAGAAAGTTTTTTTTATTTTTTCAATTTTTAAACTAATTCATAAAACCATACAGATTAATGGGTACCTTATTGTGTTTCTGATACATGCATACATTGAATAATATTTGAATCAGTTTAAACATATTTATCTCCTTAAACATTTATAATTTATTTGTGGTGAAAACCTTCAAAATCCTATTTTCTAGTTTTTTGAAATGTACAGAATATCATTATCTATAGTCACCCTACTATGCAGTAGCACACCAGAACTTTTTGCTTCTGTCTAAATGTAACTCAGAACCCATTGGTCAGTATTTCTCCAAGTCACCCCCTCTTCTATCTGAAGTCTGGTCACCACCATTCTATTTTCAATTTCTGTGACATTAATGTTTATAAATTCCATATATGAGTGAGATCATGTGACACTGATCTGTATGTATCTATCTGGTTTAATTCACTTCATACATTGATTTCCAGTTCCATCCATGTTGTTACAAGTGACAGGATTTCATTCCTGTTTTATGACCAGATAGTATTACATTGTATATGTGTAATATGATTTTTTAAATCAACTTATCAGTTGATGGACATTTAGGTTGTTTCTGTTTCTTAACTATTTGGAATACTAATGCAATAAATATGGGAATGCAGGAGGCTCTTTGACATATCAATTTCATTTCCCAGCAGGAGGAATGCTGGACCATATGGTAGTTCACCTTTTAATTTTTTGAGGAATCTCCAATCTCTAGATGGTTTTCCACAATGGTTATACTAATTTACAGTATTAGTGGGTTCTCTGGGAATTTCTATGTATAAGATCATGTCATCTGCAAACAGTGACAATTTGACTTCTTTTCTAATGTGGATGCCCTTTATTTCTTTATCTTATCTCATTACTCTGTCTAGGACTTCCAGAGCTATGTGGAATAAAATAAGGAAGTGGGAATCCTTGTCTTCAGATCTTAAGAGAGAAAGCTTTCAACTTTTCCCCCTTAAGTATAATGTTAGCTGTTGGCTTATTATACATGGCTTATTATGTTGAGGTATTTACCTTCTATACCTAATTTATTCAGCCTTTTCTGTATTTATTGAGATGATAATGTTATAACCACAGAAAAGAGATTGGAATGTTCATGTTCCCTAGGGAGATTCTCCATCGTGATTGGGAGAGTCAGCCCCACCCCAAATCCCCTCCCTATAGCCCACCCCATCCCCTTCCCCTCCCTAGAGCCCCACCCTGGTCCCTTCCCTCGCCCTATAAAAGTTGGCAAAGAAAGACCTGGCTTCCCCACACCCTGCTTTTAGAGGTAAGGGAGGTCGTTGTTGGCCAGCTAAAATAATAATAAAAGGCTTCTTTTGGCTTTACGTGATTGGCTTGGATGACTTTATTTCTTTGGGTACAACAATCATATGTTATTTGTGCTTTGTTCTGTTGATGCGATGTATCATTTTCATGGATTTGCATATGTTGAAATATCTTTGCAACCTTGAGATGAATTCCACTTGATCATGTAGAATACCATTTTAAGTGTTCTTGGATCTGATTTTCTAATATTTTGTTGAGAATTTTTGCATCTATGTTCATCAAGGATATTGGACTGCAATTTTCTTTTTGTTCTTATGTCCCTCTCTGATTTTCATATCAGGGCATTGCTGGCCTTGTAGAATGTGTTTGGAAAAATTCCTTCTTCTATTTTTTGGAATACTTAAGGAGAATTGGCATTAGTTCTTCTTTAAATGTTTGGTAGAATTCAGCAGTGATACCATATGGTCCTGGACTTCTGTTTGATGCGAGACTTTTTATTACTGATTCAATCCTCCTACTTATTATTGGTCGGTTTGGGTTTTTCTTTCATCATGATTTGGGGTTCATATGGTCTATATTCACATGTCTTCCAAATACAAGATCCTCTTCAGAATCTAGACAAAGTTCTTTCCTTAAGATTTAACAAAACTTACTAAATATAGCCTTATTTTTAGCCTATTCAAATCTTTTGGGAAAGCATAGAGGAGAAAGTTTATAAATGACTGAAAATATATGTCTTAGTCTGCTTGAGATGCAATAACAAAATATCATAAAGTGAGCAACTTAAACAAATAAATTTATTTTTCCACACTTCTGGAGGCTGGAAAATCCAAGAAGGGGGTGCCATAGTGGTCAGGTTCTAATTAGATCTATCTTCCTGGCTTGTAGATTGTCACTCTCACTGGGTGCTCTTATGGACTTTCTTGGTTCATATGCACGGAGAAAAAGACTTCTGTCCTTCTTTTCTTATAAGGCCACCAATTCTATTATGTCAGCACCCCATCCTTACGAATTCATTTAACCTTGATTGCTTTCTAAAAGTCCTGTGTACATATAACATATTAAGGGTTAGGGTTTCAACATATGAATTTGAGGGTAGAGGGTTACAATTCAGTTTGTAGCATGCTATCTCTAGTTTGAAAAAAAAAACATGTACTGCTTAGCAATATCTGCTTTCTTAGATACATTTTTTGCCTTTTCAAATTAAAAATAATTATTTTCTCTGGGAGGCAGGAGGATCATGAGTTCAAAGCCATCCTCAGAAGCTTAGCGAGACCGTAAGCAACTCAGCAAGACCCTGTCTCAAAATAAAAACATAAAAAAGGGCTGGGGATATGGCTCAGTGTTTGCATGCCCTGGGTTCAATCCCTGGCATCAAAATAATAATAAATAATAATTCATTTTTCTTATTATCAGAAAACTAATGTTATTTAAAATTATATAAAATGAAGTAAGCCAAAAGAAAACAAAATTGTAATCCCACTATTAAAATAGATCAATCATTTGTTGTATATACTTCTAGGCATTTTTTCAGTGTGCACATTCATACTTTAAACAATTGGAAACTTACTGTACTTGTTGTACATACTTGTTATAAGATGACTTTTCTTGATAAAATATTCGTATACATTTTAAAGGCTGTGTAGTATTCCATTGTATAAATTTATTGCAACTCATGAAGAACATTTTTACTTTTTAACATTAATTTATAATTATAGATATGAACATCTTAGAACATCCATCTTCATCTACCTATTCAACAGTATCTTTAAGATGAGTTTCTAGGAATTGAATTACTAAGAAAAGAGGATGAAACATTTTTAAATTTTTTTTCATAAGGATTGCCAAATTGACCTACTGAAAGAAATTACCAATATCTAAAACTGCCAACATTGTAGGAGGTATATATACAATACTAAAATTAGTACTTTTAATATTTGACAATATAGTAGGCTAAAAGTATATTCTCATTTTAATTTTCATAGTATTGATTACTAGCTTAATTAAACATTTTTATGTTCTGTTGGGAGTTCATATTTCTTAATTTTAATTTCCTTATTCATAGTCTTTGTCCACTTTTTCAAAAAGTCAGCATACTCATCTTTTCCTTTGATTTGTTATACATTGAGTAAAGTTTTTTGAGTTGTTACTGCTATTTTATAAAGAATTTGGAAGGAACTCAAGTCTTTTCTGATTAAATGATGAAGACACTAATAAAATGGTTGTTCTTCTTTTGTGACCTAAAACATCATGACATTGTTTGTGTTTTTTTAAACTGAGAATAAAGTTAATTTACAGAGATTCTAGTTTTAAAAAGGTGAATGTTGAGTTTCACTGCATCATATCCTTGATTCTAAAGGTTACCCCTTGTTTAAGAAGCCTAATTGTTTAATTGGAAGACCCATTTTTCATCATAATAAAGTATTTTTCAGTAAAGTTTCTAGCATTATTTAGAAAAATAATCTGTAATGTAATCTCACTGGAAATCTTTAATTATTCTTGTAAAGAAAAATGTAAATTCTTAAGAATGACACAACTTAACATTGCCTGATTTATATGCTAAATGTCAGTTATACAGCATTTATTTTATATATCAACTAATAGACTTCTTTATAAAAGTAAAATAGCAAGTTAGAGGTAAATTAAAAAGTAACTTAAAAGCCATTAGTCACTCAATTTATAAAACAGCTCAACAATATTTCTGTGTTTCAAATATTTTAGTTCAGTTCTTAAGACTTACAAAGGCATTGGCCAATTTTCTGTGTATCATGTAATAGCATTTGGTTGATCCATATAGTACTTTAATAATAATAGTAATAATAACAATAAAAACACTCTCAGAATAATCTTTTCAGTTAATCACAGGCTCAAGAAATTCCTTGAACAACAAACACTCAGAATTTTAATTCTTCCACAAATACATGGGCACACAAAATTTTTTGAGGTTTTTGATTGGTGGGAACTCAGTCTGGTGTAAATAGATTTAGGTACTAATTCCAGCATGCCATAAACTTGATAGCTAGGTTACTATCCATGTATAGGAATAGTTGGATTTATTGAGACGATCACCATAGTACGTAGTTTTATGTGTCAATTTGTCTATGCTGTAGTACCTACTTATTCAAACACTACTCGAAGGATTGTTGTTTAAGTATTTTGTGTATTTGGTTAGCATCTATAATCAGGTTACTTCAAGTAAAGGTTATGGCCATCTAATCAGTTGAAAGCCTTAAAAACAATTGAGGCTTCCCAGAGAAGAAATTGTGCTTCAACACTATCAACTTGTACTTGGGTTTCCAGTCTTGGGATTGTCCTACAGTTTTCAAACTTTCTAGCACTCCATTTTAGCCAGCTTTTTAGTCACTGTGACCAAAAGACCCGACAAGAACAATCAGAGAAAGAAAAGTTCATTTTAGGGTTCATGTTTCAGAAATCTCAATCTATACATGGCCAACTCCATTCCTTTGGGCCTGAGATTAAGTCAGAACATCAAGATGGAAGTGTATAGTGGAGGAAAGCAGCTCAGGACATGATGATCAGTAAGCAGAGAGGGAAGCTAAGCTCACTTCAGGAAATATATACCCCAAAGACCTGCCCCCAGGGATCCACCTCCTCCAACTATGCCCTACCTGTCTTCAGTTACCACTCAGTTAATTCCTACTTTGCATTGTTTCATATGTGAACTTTGGGGAATATCTCACATGTAAACCATAATACAATCAGGTTAACCTATTTCTTTTTTAAAAATCCTCAAAGAGCCCTTTCTCTTTCTCTCTCTCTCTCTCTCTCTCTCTGTCTCTGTCTCTCTCCCTCTCTCTTTACCTTACATACACACACACCACACACATACACACACACACTGTGTGTGTTTCTCCTATTGGTTCTGTTTGTCTGGAGAAAGTCATTGATACAATCACTAATATCACTTTCAGTTTCAGCATTCTCTTTTTCCATCAAAATGAAGTAAGAAAGCCAATACAACTGTTGCTTACAAGAGATAAATAATTGAAAGGTAACTTCTTAGTAGTCTATTGAAAGAAATACACTAAAAGGGGTTACTTTTCTAAAGAAAAAGAAAGTTTTGTGTGTTTTCACATAAGGACAGAGAGAAAGAGAGTTCTGATATATAATCTTCGAAGCATTATTTCTTGCATCTTTGGTGTTGGAAGTAAGTTCAGCTCTGAGGAAAAATGTCAAAGTGACAGGTCTAGACACTAAAATTCTCCATCAATGGCTGTCTACTGAGGAAAGCAAAGACTGCACATTTCTCATGCAAAGCACTGCAGTTATAGATCTCTAACACTTAAACCACTTTTGAAAAATGATGGATTAGTCATCATTAAGTACAGAGTGTCTGACTCGATATTAATATGCTAATAATATTATTGAATGTGGTCAAACTCACATTCCCATAAAAGATGTATTAACTATGCTAATTTGGATCATGGGCACAAACATATAATGACCAATTTAGGAGCAAGGAAATCAGTACTATAGAATAGTACAATTAGTGGCGAATATAGGATTAAAATGCACTTGGATAACATATGTACATTTCTCTCAACAGCCTCTACTCATAATAGGGAAGAATGATTGAAGACCTTCTTAGTCTGTTGCCTAACAAAGGCAAAAAAGACAGCTAGCCAGAGACTACCAGCAGCATAACTATAGTCAAGGTTAGGTTTATTAGTCTGCTGCAGCAAGGAAGAATGCATATGGAGGGAACACAGGGTATTTGAAAAGGAAGAAGATCAGACAAGGGACTTAAGGCAATTTTTCAAGCTAAAGGTAGTAATTGAATGGTGGCAGAAATTGGATCAAATCTTTAAATGAAAGAGTAGTTAGAATAGTCAGTGTACCTATCTTTAGAATACATGCATCTCTGCAGAGTTGTTAATGTTCGACAGTTTTTATGTGGTCTTCTAGAGAAAATATGGATCTGAAGAAGCTGATGTTCAAGACTGTGAGCTTTAACAACCTGTGATTATATTTTGTGTACAGTTAGTTTTAGAGACACAGTACAATGTTTCAAGTGTGGTTTCTCTTTCACTTTACCGTTCCCCTCATAGGCAGGCTTCCAGCAGGAACATTTTTTATTTTAATGGCCTCCCCTTCTGGTCATTCTTCAACCTAAGCTGAAGGATAGACCATTATCTTCTGGGGACTTGATCAATCCAGATATGTAGCACAATTTGATGGGTCATGATCATGTAACGTGTTTTTGATGGTAGTTGTTTTGATCTCTATGGGAGTCAGGCCCTCTTATTCTTTGTGCTATATGATCAATTGTTGTATCATCAGGCATGACAGCAGGAGCACAACAGCATTTAAAACTCTGGAATTCACACAATTGGCTACCGTAACACAGACAAACACTAAGACAAGGATTATCATTAAACTTTGAAAGGTACTGCAAAGCCACAATCCCAGGCCTCCAAAGACAGGCCATGAAAATATGCCCAGAATCTCTTTGTACTTTTCTTAAATAAATAATTAGACATTTTCCCCTTTGATTTGGATATGCATTACTCAACTTTTGTAGTTAAAATCTCCAGTATTACCACATCTGAATAAAATCTGTGATGCTGAATTAAGAAATGTCATATTTGGAAAGCGGAGAATCAACAATCAAACTTAATTTAAAATATTTTAATTAAATATTTTGTAGCATCGAATTTATTATTTGAGTCCCAGTTGTAAAACTTTGCTTTTGTAGTTTTATTTTTTTGTGTGATCTAATGTCACTGAATGCATATTTATTAGCAGGTCAAAGATATTGGAGTAATTTAAATGTTACTAAATGTTTGTAGAAGAAAGCAGTAAGTACAGATTCTGGGGTTTCCTTGATGTGGTTTGCTAGCTGTGCAAATGTAGGCAAGTTTTTCTTCCTTTTTTTCTCTTTGATAAATTCTATTGTACATCATAATATTATGAGAAACATACAGATATTAGAAGTTACTAAAGCGAAGCAAGTTAATATAGCCATCATCTCACACAGTTGCTCATTTGTGCCTGTGTGTGTGTGTGGCAAGAACTGCTAAAATCTATTCATTTAGCAAATACAAATCCCAAATACAATGCGATATTATCAACTATGATTCTTCTGTTTAATATGTTTCTAAACTTTTTCATTCCACATATTTGTTTTTTCCTACCCTTTGACCAACAACTCATTTCTTCCACCACATCCCCTGCCCCTTGGTAACCACTGTTTTATACTTTATCAATGTATCTGACTTTGTTTAAACAAACATTTTTATGTCTCAGTGTTCTCATCTGTAGAATGGAAAGATATTTCCTAGCTCCAAGTTTTCTTATGGAAATGAAATGAGCTTGTGAAGCAATTTGATTCGTGACTAGCACAAAGTAATCATAGTAGGGATGCTTGCTTGTTAAATAAAATTTTAAAAGAAAATACACCAGATGTGATTTGTTTTCCCATATGCCTGTACTATCAAGTCTTTAAGGGAAAAAAATTTGAAAACCAGTTACACACACCTGAGAAGGTCTTTAAATATTCATAAACACCAACCCAGACCTACTAAATCAGAATATCTGCACATAGAGTCTGGTAATCTGCAGTTTAAACAAGCATCTCAGGTGGTCTTGGTGCCATCTTTGGTAAGCATTGTAATACTACATTGTCTAGCAAACAGGTTCCATATTAAGATAATTGCAAATATCTAGATTTCAAGAATTATGATCCTTTTCCTTATTAACCATAATATAGAGTATAAACTGATCATACAAGCAAAATGAAGAAAAATATATAGGAGAGAAAAGAATTTATAAAACTAAAAAATAAAAATATTATTCTTTTAACATAAATGGTGCATATCACATCATTTCATAACCACTATAATTCTGATCTGGACTGTAGCCCAAAACACACATGTGTTAAAACATGTTGGTATTGGGAGATGGTAGGAACTTTAGGATTATTTAAAGGTTTTTTGAGTTTATTTAAGGTTATTGGAGATATGTTCTAATCTCTTCCTCTCTTTTTCTTGCATATTTCAAATGATGTGAGCAGATTTGCTCTGCTACATATTCCTGTCATGATGTGCTGGTCCTCCATCAATGGCCTAAAAGCAATTGTGTCTATCTGATCATGGACTAGAATCTCAAAAACTGTGAACCAAAATAAACCTTTTTTTCATAAATTTAAATTATCTCAGGTATTTGTTCCATTAACAGAAAACTCACCATAGTAGGAAGTTAATATCATCCATTTGTTACTTATTCATTCATTCTATAGAAATTCATTGACCATTTACTCTGTACTAGGTGACAAAGATATTCTCTTTAAAATTTACTCAGGCTCATTTGAATCTTCTTCTCATTTAGGCTTTTACCTTTAGGCTTCTATATTAATCTTTGTATCACCCAGTTATCACATGAAAAAATCCCATGAAGTTGATTTAGCCAGAATTCACACCCTACAAATCTGTTTTCTCAATATCTGATCAAATTCTTCATTTTCCACCATTCCCCAGGTGATATCAGATCACCCGTTTGTCTTTAGCAAGAATCCTTTTAAAGCATCCTGATAAAAGTCAATTTAGCAAGAATTACTCTACTTTCTATCTAATTTTCTAAACACCAATGGACCAACCTACTCTTGGCTATAAATTCCCATTTTTCCTTGTAACATGCAGAATTGAGCCCAATTTGTTACTGAGATCTCTTTTTTCTTGTTGTGATAGTTCTTGAGTAAAATTTGTTTTACCCTTTTAACTGCTGTTCAGCTCTGTTTTCTTTGACATAGGCACTTAGCTAAACCCTAAGGAATTCAATGGAGGTTAAGACAAGGCAGAGTCCAAGCCCTTATAGCACTCACTTATGGTGATAGCTATGAATAATGATGATCCTACTATATTGTAGATATCTGATGAATTGAAGATGATGAAATATACTAAAAGAAAGCCTTTCAACTTTTGTTGAAGTTGTCTTTCATTCAGTGGACACATTTTGCATATGCTGGAACAATTCCTGAAATCTTTTCATAATCTTACTATCATTGATTACAGCCACTCCTGAGTATGACAGAAAAAATCACATTCTGTACAAGGTATATATTTAAAACAAACCAAAAATCTTAACTGTTCTCTTTCCCATTCTTTTCTTGTGTCTTTAAAAAGACATGCATATGTACAGTCTCTTCCTTACTATGATAATATACTATATATAATACTATTCCACAATCCTTTATCCCTTTTAACTCTATGACACTATGTCCTGGAGATTATTCTATTCAGTCCTGACAGATTTGCCTTATTATTTTATTGACAGTATCATAATATACCAATATATGGATGCACAGTCATGTATTAAACAATTTTCTACCAATAAACATTTAGGTTCTTTCAAATTCTTTGTTTCTATGGGTAGTGGTACAATGAATATCTTAGCATATATGTACAAGTATGCATGAGAAATAAATTATTTAAAGTCAAATTTTGGGGTCAAAGGATATCTGCATTTGAAATTTGGATATAAATTGTCAAATTGCCTTTTAAAACATCATACCAATTTATCTTCCTACCCGATATTTGGGTGTAATAGACTGCTGCTATGCCAATCTGAAGGTGAAAATTTCTATTTCTTTGAAGTTTGAATTTGCATTTATTTGTAATGAGTGAGATTGAGCATATTTTCACATATTTGAAAGATCTTTTTCTTTCTTCTGTGAAGACTGCCTTCGTGTTCTTTGCCTAGTTTCTATTGGGTTTTTGTTCTTTTTCTTATCAATTTATTCCTTATTATCATAAGAATTTCCTTTTTCATATGTCACAAATATTTTATTGCCAGTGTATTATATATTTTTATGTTGTTTATGATGCTTTATCAGGCAGAAACATTTTATTATATCCACTCAAATTTGCATTTCATTTCCTGTGGTTTCTGTATTCTTTGTCATATTTTTAAAGCCCTTCCTTATACTAAGATTATTTTAAAAATAATATCATACTTTCTTTCAGTATTTTGATGCCTTCCTCTTTAATGTTTAATTTTTTCTTATCAATTTGCAATATCACCTCTATTGTGTACTAAATTTCTGTCTGTACTTGGGTGTATTTTTGGCTTCTTTATTCTGTTCCAGTACTCTGTTTCTTGATTTATCTGTGTATATGTCATTTTTTCATTGCCATAGCTATATATGTGTGCCAGTATCTGGTAGTGCTAGACTGCCTTCATTCATCCTCTTTTCTATTATTTTTTAACTCAAATTTATTTTCCTATATTTAATTTTGAGTGATCACACCTAGTTTTCAAAAATTCTCATGGAATTTTATGATGATTGCTTTCAAGTTATTGATTCACTTTTTAAGGCACAGTATCTGTAAAACATTGAGTCCTTTTACCCAAGAATATGCTATCCTCTCATTTATTAAATTCTTCTATTAAGTCTGTCAGTATAATAATGACCAAAAACTCACAAAGTTGCATATGCAGGGCTGTTGAGTAGGCTCATCAGTAAATGATTGATTTCCAAACGTACAAATCAGCTCAGCATTATGAGCATTTCATAGTTGCCATTAGCAAAATTTTAAATGACTATAGACCTTGAATATGTTAAATTTGTAAATGCTCAGGGCCTACTGCAAAATCAGTTAAACTTTTTTTTTATCCAAGAAAGTAACTGAATCATAAACATATAGTAAAATATTCACATTCGTAGTTATGTGAACATTATTTCAAATTTCATTGTCAAATACCATCAATAAATGCCCCCCAAATTAGCTTTATAGGTGTCTCTGCCAGTTAATTAGTAAATGTTAATGAATTATATCAGAGTTAATGCATTATATTCATGGTAAGTAAATGAATATTCTTTTGGCTGGCTTTCTTTTGGGCCCTAATGCTCAAATTGACATTGTGGTCAATGCAACACATGACTTACATCTATGGCTATTGTTTTAAAACAGGTGACAGCAGATGAAACATTTGCCATGATCTATTTTACCTTCCTTTCCCATCTGTTAGAGCATACACTATCACAATATGCCCTGGGAGTAAATCTGCCTCAAATGTACTCTTGTCATATTGAGAGTGCTTTTCCTATATTTTCCAAATTACTTGATGTCCTTCAACTTGTTCCTGAGAAAGTGCACATGGTATTCATCCAGAATATTCTCCATACTATTGTCACATTTTGCATTTAAGTATGCAAATAGAATCAAGACTTTGCTTCTTTACAATGTCTTCAATGCTTCCCTTTTATCCTCCTGATGAAGTCCAAATTCTTTTTCTTTTTTCTTTTTTTTGATAAATTGTAATTATGCATAATAATTTGTAAGTTTCCTTTTTTATTCCTTTTTCTTTCTGTCTCTCTCTAAGCTTCAACATATGAGAGGAAACATTCCACCCTTGACTTTCTGAGTCTGGTTTATTTAACTTAGCATGATGTTCACTTAGCATGATGTTCTTCAATTCCATCTATTTACCAGCAACTAATGCAACTAATGACATAATTTCATTATTCTTTATGGCTGAGTAAAACTCAATTGTAGTTTATTCTACACTGTAGTATAGTTCATTGCAGTGTAAATTGTAATTTTATATATATATGTATACACATATACATATGTGTATATACATATATGTATATGTATATATGTATACATATATATATATATATCACATTTTCTTCATCCATTCATCTATTGACAGACATCTAGGCAGGTTCCATAACTTGGCTAGTGTGAAAATTCCAAATTCTTCATTTTCAAGGTCCTACTTACTTTTGCAGTCTCAATTTTTATTACTATTCAATGCACGAAAAATAAACCTTGCGCATTCATAGTTGAGACAGACTCTTTTTTATTAATTTTTTAATTTTTATTTTTAATTTTTGAGACAGACTCTTAACAAGAAAAAAGAAAGAAGTTTATTAAAGTGTATAACGTGTATGTTATATATATATGTCACCAAAAGAATGAGAAGTTCTCAAAGAGGTGGCTATGAACTCTGGCTTACATAGTGTCCTCCCCAAAGAACAGTAAAATTTTGGAGAAGTGACAAACCAAAGGAAAAGGCAGCAACTTGGGGGAAAGCAAATAAATGGCAATAAATTCTGGTTAATAAAGCTGGCTAATATAAATTCTTATGATATCAGCTCTAGCCTGTTGAGGATCTAAAGTTGTCTTTAGTGGTTTAACTTTGTTCTCCCTGGAAGAGACGGGGGCAGGATACCTTTTCTCTTTGTAAATATAATCCAGCTTTTCCTCAAATAGAAGAAGGGCAGAGAGTTATCGTGCCCTTGTTTATTCTTAACTGCCTTCAGTTCAACAATCCTTCATATTTTGAGGAGGCATATTCTAGTCTCCCACAAGAGAGAAGCCCTGATTTGGGTCATTTGCTGATTTCTGCAGTATAACTACTTCCGATATGGTTGGTTTCAAGCTGCAAATGGTTTAATAACTTGCTTGCAAAATTCCTCCAGCATACTATTGTATCTCTGCCTAGGATATACCTCCCCACCCTAATATCTTTTTTTTTTTTCACCACCAGGAATTAAACTCAGGGACTTGCTCATGTTAGGCAAGTGCTCTACCCACTGAGTACAATCCCCAGACCTTTCTTAAAATTTTATTTTGAGAGAGCGTCTCGCCAAATTACTTAGTCTGACCTCAAACTCATGATCCTCCTACTTCAGCCTCCCGGGCAGCTGAGTTTACAGGTGAGTACCATTGTGCCTGGCTCCCAATTCGTCATTCTTAATGTTTTAGTTTGGTATAATTTAGATTGGTGCAGGAATTCATCTCTGGCCATTCCATAGGTGGGTGGAAAACCCATCCTGTGCATTTTTAGAGTGCCTTTACTCCTTCCTCTTCATTGCCTTTATCAGTTTATGTCTGAAGAGTCAACTTACTCTTCTGTATCTCTCAATGCCTTAAAATACAATGAGAGCTAAATTACAATATTCCTAGCACCTTACTCACAGTATTCCTGACCCACAGTAGATCAATAAGTCCTTATTCAATTAATGAGTGAATCCATTGTAAATTTCATTAGCTTATATTCATTTATTACTGTGTGACAGAAATAGTAGCAATAATAAAATGTAATTTAGTATTTCAATTGCTAAAAATATAAAAGCCAACATATTATAGAAGAATAAGTTATGATTTTATTATATTACATATAACATAATATTTTTATAATATTCTAATAATAATTTATTATATTATATAAAATGTGGTCATAGATATGCTATTTCAAACTTGTTTTAGGAATCTACTTGACATTGTGTATCACAGGTACTGCATATATTAATTCATATTAACTTTAACTGTTAACCCTAAGACTTCTGGCCAATATAAGTACAAGTTGTGTAAGTTCATAGTTGGCACCTGAGAAATCTGTGGTGAACTTCATTACTTAAACTGTAAAACTGATGGTTCCTTAAAGTGAACAGGGTACCAGTCTGCCTGTATCCTTCTGCCAAGGAAATCCCAATGAATCAGTTTTACTTTATTGCATTAAATCCAGATTTAAGTGATTAGAAAGAGAGTAATTAAAAGAACTAAAAAGTTCTAGCTTCTCACAGACCAACTGAAGAGTTTATTCTTCTGAGGGTGAGCAGTAAACAAGGCCTCTTGTACATGAAGTGGCCAGTGAACTTGGAGGTCCCAGTGAGTGTGTCTTATGGAATTAAAGCAATGCACATGGAAGAAGTGTGACTTAGCCAAACTAAGACAAAGTTATGCATTATTGGAAAGATTTAGAAGTTGTTGTCATTGGGACCTACTTAAATCTGGATAATTTGCAATGGGCGCCTCTGGATGACCACAACTACTGGGCAGAGTTGTTAGACTTTGAAAGAATCTCTTGAAATTTTGGTTGGATCAAGGTTGTAGGTAATGCTTTTTGCTAATACTCTTTTGAAGAAGGAAAATCAAGCCATTTTGAGTTTGCTATTTATATCTTCAGTCATTCCCCTGTGAATTTAGAGTAAAGAGTCATTGATTTGCAGTCCTTTGTGTTAGCACATGATGTGTAAGTTCACACGGAATGCAGGTTCACATAGTAAACTGGAGATGTATCACTAAGTCTTGAGGCCTTTACCATGTTTTCTTAGTGCTGGTCAAACACAGAGTGTTTTCAATGTGAAACCATGACATTTGTACCTTGACTTTTCATCACAGAAATGGTAAAGTCCTTTAGGTTTTTGATCCACAACATTTGCAGAAATAATGCTGAGATATATGTTGGTGATGATCAGTCTTTGGAAAGTAAAAACTATACCTCTCATTGCTCCCTCTTTTTTTTCTGCCAGCCTTACTTTCAGATATTGTGACCTGGTCACTTCTTTGCTGTTTCATAAGCCTATTTGCAAAAATCACAAGGAGGAAGTTTGGGGGATACAGAAGAAAGCACAAGAGTACAGATCAGGTTCTTGACATCTCCAGGATGAACAGGCCAATGTAAGGTAGACAATATGGGAAAAGATGATTCTGAACTCTCTTTCAATATGATCAGGGAGCATCATAGAGAATTGGTAGTCTCCACTGGTAGTGGAGATTCCAAACAGGTTTCCTCTTTTGTGTGTATTTTAAAGTTCCCTCAGCAGTATGGGGAACCGTGAGTCCAAAAGACTTTCTCTGAATCCACTCCCAAGTCCCTCAAGCAGGAATGGCCAGCATAGAATGTAAATGGGTATGCAGTGGTCTCAAAGTAGCTGATGTTACCTAAAACGTGTGGCCTACTGAGGAAGTATAAGACCACCATCTCTAAAATTGTGCAGATCATAGCAATTAAACTAATCCTAATTTTTTGTCTATTTTTGGTGTCTCATGAAGCTAATAACGGGATGCCAGAAAAAAACAGCAAAAGATTCTGAGCCCATCCCTGTATGTGCCATAAACCTGTTGTGTAGCATATTAATAATTGGGTTTTCTTATGCTTGAATCTCTTCTCCTACTTGTGCCCAGGTTCCATCTAAAGGCTTAATGCAGCACCACATCTTCTGACTTGGTCATGGATTTAGGTACCTAGATAAAAGGTAAATGATTTCAGAAATATTAATGGATGCTGCATCTTTCTCTCTGCCCTTCCCTATTCATATCTATATTTTATTCATGAGTTAAGTATAGAATTGAACTCCAAATATCTACACATTTGCTATGCATCTATTTCCTTGTGACTAAGAATGCACTTTCATAAGCTTGCTTGCTGAATTAGCCAGCCTGTATGATGAAGGGGAAAAGAGAAAAAGAATACATGAAGTAGCAAGGACAAGAAACAATGTGGAAGATAGATGAATGAAATTTAAAAAAAAAAATTTAGTTCTGCAGAATTAAATAGGTGATCATGAAAATAATAGTCATTTGCATAAATAATCTTTACTTTTTAGGAAGAGTAAAGTCTTCCCTTTAAGTAGATAATTTTAGTAACTTCTGTGAAAGGGGAAAATAACATTGTGCAATGTTTCTAGGCATAATTACTTGGTAGTATACAAGGTTTATTGGTTTTTTTTTTGTTTATTTGTTGTTTTTGGTACTGGGGATTGAACCCAGGGGTGTTTAACCAATAGCCACATCCCCAGCCCTTAGTATTTTTTTTTTAGATAGGGTCTCACGAAGTTGTTTAGAGCATCACTAAGTTAATAAGTCTAGCTTTGAACTTTCAATCCTCTTGCCTCAGCTTCCCCAAGTTGCTGGGATTACAGGTATGTGCCACTGTGCGCATCTATTTTTTTTTTTTTTAATAAAAGAGAAGTAGAGGAAGAAGAATTCAAGTAAGGATGCTGGGAAAGACAAAAACAAAAACAAAAAAGATGAGTTTTATTTGGAGTTCAAAAAGTCAAGCTTTACCCAACTCACCTGCAGCTTCTATTTGAGAGTCAGTTACATATGATGCAAAACAGACATTGCGGTACCTGCCTATTTTGTTTGCTCTCAGTCAGTGGCACCACAGAAAACCTAACTAAATTAGAAAATAATTCAGACAGAAGAAGCTAGTACTTTATGTCTATCTTTAAGTAAATGATTCTAAAACAGGAGAACATTGTTGTGTCAAAATAAGCAGCCTGTGGAACAGAAGAAAACATTCTAATTATTTTGAGCAGAAAAAAATTCAAATGATCTTGGCAAGAAAGTGCGATTTCTTTCAGGTTATTTTTCTTTAAGCTTAATTTTTTTTTTTTATCTAGCAGATGGAAGAATTTTGAAGGTTAAGCTTTAAAGTACTACCATCTTCAAAACTGAAACTCTGCTTTTGGGAACTGATATCACATCTTGATTTTACACAAATCTTCCCTTTCTAATCTCAAGCAGAGTTTGCTTACATTTTTTTTTTCTTTTGAAATAATTTATGATCGCTGACTCTGAGCTACCATGCTATTAGAAGGAAGTCATATTTCCCAAATTACCGTGGAAAAGTCTATGGCTAGAATTTTTTAAGTGGAATATGTGGTACAGAGTACATGTTAATGTTTAACTGTAGTGTTTAAATAAATATATTATCCCATTCTGTGTCAGAATAATCACCTGAAAGTTTGAGGAAACCGACAGTAATTTCTAGGTCAGAGGAAATAAAATTAAAGCCTGCTAGAGGGGGAGATCCTCCCTTCTCCTTGAGGGAATAAGATGCCCAAGCACTGGGTGAATTAGTCAATACAAAAGATTTGTTAAGTGTAAGGTATAGAGAAGGTGAAGTAGTGTCTTAGCCTATTTGGGCTACTATAACAAAATATCATAGATTGGTTGGCTTAAAGAACAGAAACTAATTTCTTATGGTTCTGGTGACTAGAAACTCCAAGATCAATGAACCAGCAGATTCTGTGTCTGGCAAGGACCTGTTTTTTTATTCTTATATGATACCTTCTGGCTGTGCCTTCAAATGGCACAAGGGGTGACAGGTCTCTCTTGGGCCCTTTAAAATAAGAACACTCTAGTTGTCTCTCTTTCTCTCTCTCTCTCTCTCTCTCTCTCTCTCTCTCTCTCTCTCTCTCCCTCTCTCTCTCTCTCTCTCTCTCACACACACACACACACACACACACTCCCTACCTCTCCTTCTCTCTTTCTTTCTGTTTCTGTCTTTTTGTGTACTGGGGATTGAACCCAAGGGTGTTTTACCATCAAGTTACATCTATTTTTTATTTATTGAGACAGGGTTTCACTAAGTTTATGAGGCTGGCCTCAAACTTATGGTCCTCCTGCCTCAGCCTCCTGGGTCACTGGGATTACAGATGTGTGCCATCAAACCTTGTTTCCCTTTGCCTCTTCTTAATGCTTTCACTTTCTGTGGACTTAGTTACCCGTGGTCAATTGCATTCTGAAAATATTAAATGGAAAATTCCAGAAATAAACAATTTGTAAGTTTTAAATTGTGCACCATTTTGAGTAGCTTAATGAACCCTCATGCTGACTTGCTTCATCCTGTCCAGGACATAAATCATTCCTTTATCCAACATATCAATATTTTATATGCTACCCTCCTATTAGTCATTTTAGTGGCCTTCTTGTTTCTCAAATTGACTGTGCCAGTATTTCAGTACCTATGTTCAAGTGACTCTTATTTTACTTAATAATGTCTTCAAAACGTAAGAATGGTGATTGGCAATTCAGATATGCCAAGGGGAATCTTTAAAGTGATTCTTGTAAGTAAAAATGTGAACATTCTCAGCAATAGGTAAATTAAAATAAACATATACCAAGGTTGCTAAGATTTACATAAAAACAACTTCTATCCATGAAATTGTGAAGTAAAAAGAAATTCATCCTAGTTTTGCTATTGTTTCTCAAAGTAGAAAAGTTACAGCAACAGGGTATGATCAATATTTAGTTAAGATGGAAAAAGGTATATTAGTAGAGATAAGCATATGAAAAAATGTAGTATATATAGTTTGAGTATTATCAGTGGTTTAAGGAATCCACTGGGGATCTTGGGTCATATCCCAAGGAGATAAGGAGAGACTACCTGTAACCTTATTGAGCATAGAGGTTCTGCCCCGATGACTTAATCAATCTTAAAGACTCCATCTTCTATGACCACCACTTTTGGGTTTAGGATTTCAACATAAATTTGTGGAGGATATAAACATTCAGACTGTAGCAGGTGGGAAATCACAGTCCTTAATAATAACTAGGGCCCAATGGGATAGTACAGCTGGGGTGGATGATGTGATGCTTGACATAAAAGGCTGAACAGGTAATTAATATTCAGTTCCTTGACCTGCATTTTAAGAGGAGACCAGGACAAGAACTGAAAGTGACCAAAAAAACATTGCATTTTTCCCCAGTCTGTGCCTTCAAATCAATTTGGCCTCAGTTTCCATGACAGCTTACCAAACTCAATAATTTCAGTGTCATTAAAATTGTAGAAAAATATGCATTTCATCTCAGTACATTACAATATGAAGAAATTTGCAATATATTTTTAAAGGAAAATGATAACTTTGGGGAATTGGTAATGGGATTTTGCCATTAGTTTATATTCCAGCAAACATGGTCTGTTTGCCATCATTGGATAACTTTGCAATGATGATTCAGAATGAATCCCTGGTTTCAAGTCTAGAACCTAATGGACAGGTGTTCATTTCAGTATAATAGAAGTGAATTAGAGTTTCAATTCAAATTCTAACAGATGGTATTGTCACAGACACTAAATTATACTACCAATGGTTAATAGAATTCTCATATTAAACCAGAGATTAGCATGGGGGCAAAACGTACTAGGGCATGGTAAGAGCATATGCACCAAAAACAGAGAAATTCTAGTTTTGAAATAAGATTGAGAGAATAAAGAAAGTGCCATGAGTGTTTTCCAGAGTAAACTTAAGAAAATTATTTTGCAAATCAGTGTGATCTGGGGTAAGATAATTATCCTAATACTCTAAAAAGTACATTTGGTCTACCTATATCTTATATAAGGAAAATTAGTATCTTGTTTATTATGAGAAAATGTATATTAAAAATTAATATAAAATTATACATTTAATAAGCAGAAATTGACTTATACCTTAAGTTAATATGTTAGTGTTTACCACTTAATAAATTGCCAAACTGCTTTGTTAATTATCTCAACAATATTTTTTTCCAAAAATGCTATATGATCAGCATACTTATGGTATCTATTTCAGGGATGACATTGAGTAATTTGTTTTTGTTTTAGTAATGGTGCATCATTTTCACCATGAACCTATTTGCAAAGGGTTTTAATTTCCTATTTACTTTTCAGCTATTAAAGATATAAAGAATGCTAATTGATTTAGGAAGTAATGTAGAATATATAAATGATTCTCATTCATGGCAAATTTTATATTATGTCCAAATCTAAGCTATTTTGAAAGTGACTTAAAATATAATGTCTAATTCCTTCAAATGACCTTCCACTTAACTTGAGGCACTAAGTAAATGCAAGATTTATTCTATACCAAGAAGCAATCCAATGCCAGCTGAGTGTGAGGAAATCATATTGCTTTTACATTTCCGTCAGATAACTGTGTTCACCACACAGAGATAGAATGTCCTATGACAGCTAAGTGTATGGTGGAGACTGTCCCTTGTCAAGATACAGTAATGTGCTCTTTTCTCAAAACTACCATAAAGTGATTTGCAGATAAGATGCTTTGTTGCTACTTCCAGGTTATTTCAATTTTCTCATATGTGGAAACCCCCAGACTAGTAGATATTGTTCAGCTATCAACCTCTGAAGAATTGTTACTTGAACATCATTCTCTCTAACATTGAATCACTGCAAGACTCTAGAAGCACGCTGCTGTGTTTAGGTCAACAGACCAAGATCTTGCTCTTTCAATGAGGAAATTCATTTCATCTGCATAGCTTAAGAGTTTAGGGACTAATTCATATATTTTAATGGTCTTTTCATTTACTGCACTGCATGAGGTGACAATCACAGTTTGTTTTGTTCTGCCTAAATTTGATTTTATATCATCTTCACATATGGCACTTCAGCATTATCACCACTGGGCTTTCCCCATGGGAGCTATGTACTCATGTTCTACAGCTCCTGATGTGACAGGGTACATGGAGAGTGGCATTGGATAACTGAGTCTGTCAAGTAAGGATGGATAATGAATAAAGTGGATGTATCATTTCTTTGTCATTCAGCCACACCGTGCAGCTACTCTCAAAAATGTGAAAAGTCATTTGGTGAAGATGAAATTTCAGGATAAATCCCTATGAAAGAAACAGATGCATCTTGATCTTATATCAATATGAGTATGCACTCAATTCTTCATACTATGCCTCTGGCTTATCTGTAGACATCCAGCAGAGTCTCAGGTTAGTAGCAATCATGTGATAGGAAAAAAGCTCAAGGCCGAGCCTGAAGAAGTAAAATACACAAAAATCATCATCATCATTCTAATTATAGCATGTATATTTATTATTGCTGGCAAAATTTATTGATAGCTTTCCATATTCTAGGCACTGAACTAAGGTCTGTTTCAAATATAATTTAATTTAGTTTTTGCTCTGTGTGGCATATTCTATTATTAACCTCACTTTTTTGATGAGGAAAGCAAAGTCAAGAGAAGTTAAGTAACTTTCCCAAGGTACACAATTAAATGACAGATTCAGAATTAGAACCAGACTCCAGATTCTAAGCTCTTCAGTGCTTCTACCCATAGATATACTGCATTTTATTCTCAGGTATCTTTTTATTGCATTCCAAAGACAAAATAAATTATTTTTTTAGATTATCTATGTGCCCTTTATCCATTTTTTTCCATAAGCATAACTATTTCAGGAGTTGACTTTGTCTTGAAGACAGTATGTCAAATTTTATACTCAGATAAAGGTCGCTGAAGTAGTGAGCATGTGCCTATGGGATGAATTTGTCTACTGTGAATTGTATATCATCCCAACACTGTGGTTAGAATGACTATATTTATTATGTGGACCAGGATGGCAACGAGGAATGGGTAATTTCACTACAGCACTAAAAATCTATTACACGATTTGCCTGAAAATTCATGAAGAAGTTTCCAAAATATTACACACATTCCAGAATATTGCTCTATTCTTCATTTAATTAAGTATCTTATTTTAAAACCATACACAATGCATTATGGTCTATGGATCTTTTGATATACGGCCAATTGTGTGTAAAACTCTCAAATCTGCCAGCTGTGTTTAAGGAACAAAAATATTTTGTTTTCAGACAGCTTGATAGAAATTCTGAAGTTTGTGAGAAAACAGAACTTCTTAGAAATGTGATTATTTTGAACTACCAAAAACTCTGAAATGATACTCAAAAGGCAAAAAGCCTTTAGTATAATAGAAGACTTCTAGTGTTTATTGAGTTTACTTTCCACAATGACTTCTCGCTAGTCCCTTTAGTTTTTGTTTCAGGATCTGAGGGAATAAAGAAATATTTCTCCAATCTGGGCCACACTGTGCTTTGTTTGTGCTAATCACAAGAAGAAAATTTTAGGATTCACAGAAACTGGTTAAAGGTATGATATCCTAAGCAATGCAAAGTATAAAACAGAATTAAATGCTGTTTTCCATGTTTTTTACCAGTCTGGAGGACAGAGTCTTCACTAACCCAAATTGCTTATAGCTGACAACTGGAGGTGAATGGTGAGAGAGTGTTGCCCCTCTTCTTGGCCTCTAGCTCTGACTCTTCAGCCCCTAAAATGGAAGGAATGTTTTGACCCTTTTATTACCTCTATCAATGAAGATGGGAATCTATAATGACATGCATTTCCAATCTTTGCCAAGGGTTTAACCTATCAATCTAGTGTTTTGTAAACTGTGGATCACAACATTTTGGTGAGTTGGGAAATAAATTTAATAGGTTGGATCAGCCTTTTTAGAAAATTGTAATAACATAGATGCACACTTTTTTAACTTCTGTTTTGGTTGTGTGTTTGTGTGGGGGTGTAAGTGTGTTGGGTCATGATATATATTGCATTTCATTTGTTGGTTATAAAGTAACAAATATGAAAACTGCTGCATTCAACTGCTATCCTTAACATATCAATTGGGCATTCTTTCTCTTTATTTCAGAAGGTCTTATTTTTCCCTGGGTAAATTAGCACATTCTACAGATAAGTAGGACTTAATAAAAGGCTTTAAGCAACCAGTTTGCATATATTGCTCATTCTTAGTAACTATATTCCTGTGCAGTTATCTTTGCATCTTAGTAAAGAGGTACAACTTGCATAAGAACAGCAGATATATTTGATTAACATTCCCTGTTCACACAGAGAAAAATAAATACATCCTGAAGTTAAGAGATTCAGACTTAGGTGTAAAATTTTCACCAATACTTACAACTGATCACTTATTATGGGCAAAGCACAGTATTGACAAAAAGTGATCAGAAATACAAAACAAATGATACCTAGGCTCACTTGCCAAAGCAACTTACAGTCTGAGAAAGAGACTTGTAAAGCAATAATTCAAGTGAATAAATAATGTGGGGTTGTACAAATCCTTGGTCTATTGGTGTTTACATTTATTCCTCGCACTTCCCCTGCTCTTCTCTCCATCTGGACAGGTAGCAGTTCCAAGGTTTATTTTTCAGCAGTTTCCTACAAAGGCTTGAACAATGGAAGCCACTGGCAAAATATTGGAGGACAGGAAGGTGAATTCACAGTATTTCTTTCCCTCTTTCTTGGTCTCCATGCCTCTAACTCTTTGAATAGAAGTTGTCCATGGTTTCAGGTTCCTCTAGGTGACCCTGACTCCTAAGTACTCATTTCAGTTGTGTGCACTTCTTTTGGCTTTATAGTTCAGTATTGCAGCAAATTCCTTCTTTCACTAATCTCTCAATTGCCTCACCATTCCCTGTTGGCCTCTTAGATCTTTCATATCTTAGATAACAATTTTCTGCATCAAATTCACTTTGTCTTAGATACTAAGAGCTGCTTTTATCTTCATGATTAGATTCTGATAAATATAGGAGTTTAGAATGAGATACTTATGAATCATCATTATCATATTTAATGACTGGTATTTATTTAATGCTTACATGTGCCAGGTGTATAGTCTAAGTACTTTTCATATATTAATAGCTCTATTTTACAGATGAGCAAACTGAAGCACAAAGTTTACTTCTTTCATCCAGGGTCATGAAACTCATTGACTTGCTCTGATTTTCAATATGGATCTTTTAAGAAACATCCAGTGATTAGCCTGCAGAACTCTTCTGTCAGGTATGCAGTTTCTAAAATTTATCATGTACTTTAAAATTTCCAGCAACTTTGAATACTAATTAATTGCTTGGTTGATATAAATAAACACTTCTTAATCATCTACTATATACTAACCATGATAATAGGAGTGATAGCTGAAAAAAGAATGATGAATATTTTCTGAAGTTTGTGAGGAAACAGAACTTCTTAAAAATGTGGTTTTTTTGAACCACCACAAACTCTGAAATGATACTCAAAAGGCAAAAAACCCTGGTTTTTACTATAATAACACTTACAACCTGCTTTTATGAGTGTGATGTCACTGCTAAAATGAAGGACTTCTCAAATGGGATAAGCTTCCAAAACTTCTAGTCAAGCAAGATCTAAATGGAAGCCCAGACATGACCAGATTATCTTTGAAATAAAGTTGTATTTGGAAATATTTCTCTCTGATTCTCAAAGAAATTTACAGCCTTCTCCTGAAACCAGTAATACTTAATTTCTCCATTTGAAGAAAACATGCATTTTAGTACCATGGTAAATCAGGTCTGGGAAGTAATCTTTTCTTTGTAGCTAAATAATCATTGATGCACAACATTATGGTTGTTTCTCATTACTGTAGTCTGGGGAGATACTTTTCTCAAACTTTCTCAATCAATACAATATAAATCTATCAGCTCCCATCCAAACAACCCCCTGGGTATGGATTATTCAGTATGCATACAAGGCTACTCATATTATGGACTGAAATGTACAATCAAGCAGAATGATGTGCACACAGCTGTTTTATATTTAGTTGGCTTTCTAATGTGAGCTAATTTGTTGTAGGGACTGAGGGCATTACTAAGATTTATTTCAAGTTTGAAATGAGATAAAATTATTGTTTGAAGGTGAAACTTTAGTCTCCACTCAACTTTAACAGACATTGCTTTTGTGTTTTCTTAATGTCAAATAGAGGAAAGTGCTTGATATATTAACTCATATGAAGATAATAGGCGTCACAACACCTCCTCCCTCCCTGAAACCAACATCTTAAACCCTCTACTTTCTTTTTATAATGATAAATGTGAATAAAAGCAAAGGTGATATGAATATCACTTCAACTTGAAAAAGTCTATGTGAAAATTAGATGTCAATTGCATAACAAAATACAGTATTCACCTTGTTCTTAGATTTATGTCTTAGCTAAATGCTCTCACAGAAAGTGGGACTGTTCAATAGATACCTAATGCATAGTGGAAGTAGTTTTCATTTGTGCAAGTTTCCCCTTGGGC
Organism: Glaucomys volans; assembly: GCA_020662805.1. Lineage (NCBI taxonomy): Eukaryota > Metazoa > Chordata > Mammalia > Rodentia > Sciuridae > Glaucomys > Glaucomys volans. The sequence continues at coordinate 284,735 of JAJEJO010051707.1, forward strand.
AAAAATGAAGCACAGAGGCGGGAAAAAAAGACCTTGGTGGGGAGGGAATAAAATGTCATCCAATGATAGTTTCAGAATAAACTGATATTATCTCCCAAAGTTACACCACAGTAGAAATCCTTTAAGGAAATAATCAACACAAAACAATTACTCAGAAGAGCATCATGCTACAACTACTAAAAGGGATAAAACTAGTGATCCTGAGTGGAACAGTTTTGTACTGGTTATGAAATGAAATCTACTTTGTCAGGAAATTAACTGGGTATAGAATGTAAATTGTAGCAACCATGAAAAATAGATGGACCACAACATTTAATTTTATCTATGGATATTATTAACTTACTAAGAAATTGAAGCTCTAGAAGAATGCCAGTTGTTCTTGTCAGATCATTATGAAGACCTGGAGGTTCTGTTTAATTCAGAATACTAGCAAGCAAAACATATACCTATTTTCATCTTCTAAACAAGGAGGAAGTGATATATTATTGGTGATACAGAGAAAGATTTTATTTATGCACCCTGCTATTTTAGTGACCCATTAACTGTGTAGTGATACAAATGTTATAATGGAACAACTTCAATGGCAATGTTGCTTAGTAATAGGAAACAAGTAACACAGTTTGAATATGAGTACAGGGCTTGAAAGAAATCAGAAGGCATATAAGCTAAAGTTATAACCAGAAATTGATATTTTAAGTTCCATCATTATTATTTGATTTCTTTACTTATGTTCACTACCATCTTCATGAGGATTCTAATGGTTCCTATTTCCTCTCTGTACTTCTCTATATTCTCAGTCAATATAAGTCACCTTTTGCTTAGATTATCATTAGCTTCTGAACAGTATTATTGCCCTTGAACTGGCTTTTCTCTAATCCATTCTAATTTATTCTCCATTTTTCAGTCAATGCAATATTTCTAGCACATACATTTTGTCATGTCAAGTGTCTGCTAAAATCATTCCAACATTTTCCTTTCACCTCAAGGTAAAGTTCAAATTTCTTAATATATCTTATCAGTTCCTGTCTGATCTAGTTTTGACTTCTTATCTGCTGAGATTTAGGTAATGATTGGGGCAGGTATCTGTGGTAGATAGAAATGGCCAGGTTTTCAGATCCTTCTATTAAGAAATAGACCCGATTTTTCCACCTCTTAAATACGGGCCGGCCTTGTAACTTTCTTTGACCAATAGAATATCATGGAAGTAGTAGTTTGTGAGTTCTAAGCCTAGACTATAAAAGGCCTTGCAGCTTCTCTTGCTCTCTGGGAAACTTACCACAGCTATGTGAAGAAACTTGGACTAACCATCTTGAAAATGAATGGCCACAAAAAAGAAGCCATATTGATGAGCCAGTCCTGCTAAATCATGCCTAAATTTATTTCTCACAGAAACAGGGCAGGAGTCAACAAATAATCATTGTCTAAGCCAGTAAGTTTCGGGACAGGTAGATATATAGCAAAAACTAACATTGTGTTTTCATTATTGTCTGTTTTGATGAAAAAATATGATTTTTATCCCATCATAAAAAAATATAGTCATGACTCATGTTTCACAAATTATACATCTCCCTAACAGTTCATGTATTTCTGAGAGTCCCATCACATTTGTTATAGCTTATTCACTCCTCTTGCTTGGGGACACTGGTGAGAATGATGGTGAGGTAGTAGTGAGAGGGATGGAGAGGAATGCCCTAAGACAGTAAATTTGGGCAGAGCAGTTTTATGCATGTTAATCCTTAGTTGGGAAGGTCCATCAAGTAGAGATGAAGCAGTACTGTCTCCTACAGCTATAATGAAACTATGAGTGAGTGCAGTCCCATAAAGTCCCATTTAACACTAAATTCAAAAGTAATTGTGGGCACAGACATGAAGTGTCCTGTATTATCCCTAGCTTCTCAAGACTTAAAGAACTTCAAATTATAAAAGGAAACTTTCCCAAGTGAAGGATAAATCTTGGAATGCTATTCTTGGTCTGAATTCTATTTTTCTCTGGGAAGGTTCTCAACTTTTAGGCTCTCCAAATGATTTGTTCAAGGCAGAACAGGAAGAAGTAAAGAAGTTTGGCACATCATCCTGAAAGACAATTCTGAATGCTGAAATCCCAAAAGATCAAAATTCCTGAAGTCTGAAAATACAATACTAGAAAACAATTGTTTTGATTCTTTAAAAGACAATTATATTTTCAAAGTGGATTTATTTTAAAAACATAAAGAACACTTCATAGGCCACTGCATAATAAAATAGGCAATGATAACATACACATTTTTGCAAGCATAAACAGGTATACAAACAATAATCAAATGGTGAAAATAGTTAAGAGTAGATGAATTATGTTCATAAAGAAATAGGTCAAAAGTGAAATGTATAGACACATATCACTGTGGTTGGTGATTGTATGGACCAAGTTTTATAACTGCAGTCATCTGAAATACCATGATGGACAACCTAACACTTTAGATGAGATTAACCAAAAACCATGTGTTACCACCCTAAATGCAGTTGCCCAAAGAGATGAGGCCTCAATAAATTTTATCTTTCACAAATGAAAATTACAATAAAAACTGTCTTTTCATTTCTTGAGGAAGTTTCCATATCCTTAGGTACATACACAACGTGTAAACACAGTCAACGTTGCAATAATGTACTTTTTTCAAGTCAAATTAGAAAAATGCATAAGGCTAGTTAGGACTCTCTAAAAGTCTATACAATTTTTTCTCCAGTATTGGAAATGATGCAAAGATGACACACATAGCACAGCGAACTGTAAAAAGTAATACTGAAAATTTAAAGTAGTGTGAAAGGAAACTAAAAAAAGAAAAGCAAAAAAAAGCTACAAAAAAGAAAATTTAACATATGAAAAATGTATTATAAGGATAGATTATGGGCACTTGCACTGAGGTAATCCCTAAGAGATGGTCAACTTCCATGATCATTAACTATATTCCAAAATTTTGCATCATGATGAAGAGCTGCTTTTTTCTTTTCCTTTTTTTTTTCCATTTAGGGCACAGCACCTCTGAGAAAATATGTTCACAATTTTTGCATGTTGAATCTTTCCCACCTATTCCACTCAGGCTCACACACAAATCTCCTCTGGAAACACTTGCACAGACACACCCAATAAAATGATTCACCAAATTTCTAGGTACTCTTTCTGTTGAATGTGATGCAACCATACTGAATACAACAGAAAACACCTTAATTCTGTCCCCAGAATTTGACTTTCAATCCCTTTTAATAGCCTCTTTCTTTTTCCCCCAATGGAAGTTGAGGTTTTCAGGATTGGGCTTTCAGAATTTCAACATCTGTGATTTTAATATTACAGGACTGTCATTTTGGGGATTTTAGAATTTAGGAATTTTGATCTTTCAGAATTCAACGTGCATTATTATGTCATTCAAGATTATGTCTTTCAAGATTATGATCTGCAACGGAGCTGAAGTTCCTATTCAAGAATTCCTGAGGCATTGCCTCCCCTGTGGACTCTAGAGGTTTTTGACCAATGACCAGTGAACCTAAATTACTTGGAGATACAGTAACCACCTTGAAAATCCATCTTTCAGAGTCTCTTTCCTCTGTGCTGAAAGCTATTCCTCTTTCTGGGTATCCTACTTCTAATTAGGTACCAGGTCACATCACTTCCTCAGGGCTTTCCTTACAGATAAACTTTCTCAAATAGTTTTCTTCTAAGACCATCTGACATGCAATATTACTTACTGTCTTACATACATGATATTGGAGGTTTGTTTTGACATTATCAGCAGTCTGTCCTTGGGCAAGTCATTTAACCTCTCTGGTTACTCTATAAACTGAATATACCAACCACCTTTCAGGTTTGTTGTGCTCTAGTAACTTCACACTTCTCCAGAACCATCCCTGTGGACATATCACACAAATTTACAATCTCCATCACAAACATCTTTTCTTAAATTCATTCAACAAATAACCAACGATTTTTGTTGAATGCCTACTCTGTGCTAGACACCATTCATGGTAAAGCAAACAAGAATCACTTTCCTCAAGAAATTTACCTTCTAGCATGGTGGTATAAATAATAAACAAAATATATGTGTAAGTTATGCAGTATATTAGAATATGATAAACACTATTAAGAACCTAGGCAGGCTGGAGACAATATAGTAATCAAGGGAGGCTTCACTAAGAAAAAATTTGAGCTAAGAAGGACTTGAATAAGGTGACTGAATTAGGTAAATAGATGTCTGGGGGAAGAAACCTCAAAGCAGAAGATATAGTCCAGGAAGAGAATAGCATACTTGTTGTATGTGAGGGACCACAAGTGTGATTGGCTGAGAGAATGAGTCCCAGAAGAGTATAAGAAGAGATCAGAGAAATCATGGGGGCTAAATCACAATGGACTTCATTGACTGTTGTAAACATGGTGAGCATGGTGGCTTTAACTCTGTTTGAAATGGACATGTTTTGCAAGGGTTTGAGCAAAAGACTGATGTGGTTTTATTTTCATTTTTAAAGAAAAAGCTTGGGTTGCTTAGTTGAAAATGTACTATAGGGAAAGAAAGAGAAAAGCAGGGATTCTTTCAGTTGGGAAGCCATTTCAGATGGTAGTGGCAAGGACCAGGCTGGTTGCTGTGGATGTAGTGAATGGTGCTGAGATCCCAGATATATTTTATTTTTTATTTGTTCTTTTTAGTTATACATGGCAGGAGAATGTGTTTTGACATATCTTACATGCATGGAGTATAACTTCCCATTCTTGTGGTTGCCCCCAGATATATTTTTACTGTGAATCAATGGTATTTCCTGATGAATTACACAAACAGTATGAAAGACATAGCAGAATCAAAGATGTCTCTAAAGTCTTCAGACCTTATCTTTGATACATTCCTTTCACATTTCCCCATTAAAGTCTATTTATTTTGAGTTCTATTCCATCAGAGTCTCAACTTTCCCAACTAACAAGATAATTAATAAAGCAATGTTATTTTTGTATAGTTTGAGTCTTCAGTTATTTTCTAGATTGAACCTAAATCAGAGACAGGGTGAAGAAAAGTTCATTTTATTGGACTGAGGTTAAATTATGGATTAGGACCTATTAAATCACCTCCCAGGAAATCATTCTTTATGTTATAAACCTTTGGACAAGACCAGTCCCATGCCCCATGCCCAACAATGGCAGCTTGCTTTTGTTTGGACTCAGAATTACTTTGGCTCTGAACTCTCTTTGGTATATGATTAGGGATTAAATCTAGATTTTAAAGAGCTCACCAGGCAGACCCAATTGCTACAAGCCATAGGAACAGTTTATACTCAATTGCCTTAACCCTTGCTATTGGCTTTTCAAATTAAACAATTTAAACCTGGCTCTTAATACAAAAGTTTCCTAATTCCTTTCCTAACCCTCTGTCCAAGGGGCTTATGCTGGAAGCTCCAAAGGCTTTTAAGTTCTCCAATGAAGAAAACAAAATACTTTATACATCAGATGTGAGGGCAAGTTATTCTTTATTGGATCAGTCCTAGAAGTTTGGCGATGGATTATCCCTGAAGTCATTACTTAAGGAATTGCATAGAAGAGTAGAGTCAAAAACAATCATCATAATGTCATCACCACTTGAGTTAACAGAGAATTTTCTTTTCAGGCTTCATATCTTGACTTCAGAAAAGAAAGATATAGATTTTGGTTAGCTCCTTAATGGAGAACATCCTAGGACTAAAGGAAGATTGAGACATTGACCACTTCCAGTATTTTTTGTAGATATTAAAGGGGTAAACAATTCAAAAGTGTTCAGTAGTGTTTTGTGATTTCCTGTTTTTGTATTTTCAATTTCAGAGAAGCCTAAAAAGATTATAGAAGCTTTTGAAAATTGTTTCCAAAATCACTTTAGGGAAGGTGTTAAGTAACAGACACACTTGCCATCTTTTTCATGAATCAAGACACGACATATTACCTATTTCATTGTCTAACTCCTCTATACCTTCAAGAATACATTTATTCTTTCTCCAGAAAACTCCTCCTGACTTTCATATTTGCTTAGCATATAGTCTTAGGAAAGTTTTCATACTTTCTATAAAAACAAACTTAAAGCACAAAGAAACCTAACAAATAAGTGTTACTTTATGATGTAAAGTTATAGGATAGTTAAATTGTGTAAATTTGGAGTATATTTTTGTATATTGACATAATTGAGCTTAGTACCTAAAGGCTCCAACTTCGTCCTTGACTAATTTGGCAAAAATTAGAAAATGAAAATGAAGTTTCTTGGTTTTAACTGTATGTATAAAATCAGTAAAGTCTGACTTTTTCTTTCATTATATGTGAGCTGTTACCCCTGCCCTTACATTTATTATCTACTTACTGTGTATACTAGAGTAGCACAATTACACAACTTCATAATGAGGCTTTTTTGGTTTTTATAATTCAGTAACAATACCCTGGAGATCCAAAATAGATCCACCTAATTCCTTAAAATCAGAATATACTAGAGTGAGTTTCCAGTATATTAGCCATCTGCTAGATTAATTATTGTAGATATGACTCCATGGGAATAAACAACTTAATAGACTTGTTTTGTTTGAGAAGAAATAAATTGATCATTTCTTGTAAAAATATTAACTCTTCCAGACCTTGGAGCCCTTATTAAGAAACTATAGAGTCAAAAAAACAAAGAACTGTAAAAAACACTGTAGGAAATGTTCCCTTATACCTATGGTGAATATGTCTGTTTTTCAAGTTCCCTCAGCAATCATGAATAAAATTTATACTGTTACTTTGTACTCATTCATTGTCTTATCTTTCCATTAATTGTTCTCATTAAAAATTCAGTAAATGATGTACACAAAAATTCTAAGACTTCGTATATATTGTTCATTTGTCATATTACTGTTCTTCATCTTATGTGTTATATGGTGTTGTGGAATTAATTATACCTCCCTGCATTCATAAGGTGATGTCCTAATCTGCAGTGTCTCTGAATATGACTGTATTTGGAGATGGTGTCTTTTAAAAACCAAGTTAAAATTAGGTCATTAGGGAGGGTCACAAGTGAAATAACTGGTCTATTTATAAGAAGTAGGGTCTGGGACACCGAAACGCAGAGGGGAGGTCCTGTGAAAATACAAGAAGATGACCATCTATAAGCCAAGGAGAGAGGCTTTAGAAGAGAAAAACCCTGCTGAAGTCTTGATCTTGGATTTTAGCTTCCAGAATTGAAAGAAAATAAATTTCCATTGTTTAGGCCACCCAGTCTATGGAATTTTGTTAGAAGGTCTAGCAAATTAATTTAAATAGATAACTATCTTTTTAGTGGCTTGTGTAGAAAGCATAAATCTCTGATAAATATGGGATTAGAAATATAATTCTTCCTGAAGTGTTTGTAAACCACGATGCTTTTCATTCAGTGTCATTTTACTGTCATTCAGAGTATTTCCATTCACACTGACCTACTTAGCAGTTGGGACATCAGGTGCCATTATTCAATTAATTCAGTTGTCAATTTTAGATATATGTCTTTATTCAATACATGTTGGTTGTGTGCCTATTATGTGCCAGGTTGGAGTTGGAATTGGGAGTACCAAAAGTCTCCTTATTCATGAAGGCTGAATCTGAGTGGCAGTGATAGTCAGCAGATAGCAGTGGTTCATTTCTTATTTTTACAAGAGTAGATTTTCTACCTTAATGGTTTCAAGATAATAGTCAACTATTTTATAATTGGTTTCTATTGTTATTTTAATGTATTTCTAAAGTTGGAAGTTTTGCAAAGGCCCAAATATTTTGAACTGCTACATTTTAATGACATTTAACAGTGCATAGCATTTTGTATATAGCAGTTCAGCAAATGCTTGATAAATTGTTATAATTGCTCTTTAAATTTGCTGTGGTAGAAAGTGTTAGGTAGCTCCACACACTCAATTTTCCACAATGTTAGCTATAATAATTGCTACTGTTTTCCTTTACCATGTAGAGTTGCTACTTCATTTGGATATTAATTGCCATCCATATAATTTCTGCCTTGTATTTTAGTATTAATTTTTATAAGATGGAAGAATATAAAGTTGCTTTTGGAAATTTATTTGAAAATTATTTCAGATTTCTTGTTAGCCTTCATTCTGTAGATTGCAAGCACCACTTGCTAAATATAGCCTGATAGCATATTGTTGAAAAAGATATTTACTGATGAAATAGCAATGTTTAGGAAACAAACTTCTGAATTTTTCCCAAAGCATAATAAATCTCCTAGATTAATAATGTATCTCGGCTATTCTAATGGGGAAAAAAATTACCTCCTAAGTAACTGATTTTACTTTTATATCTTAGCTACAACATCTCTTTTTTTTTGGCCACTGTGTAAAAATCCTTGCAGTATTCCTGTTTGTTTTAATTTCATGTCTTTGTTTATTTTGGTGGGGAGTAAAGAAGGAGATTTATCTTTGCTAAATTGATTTCTATCTCATATAATAGCACTAAATTACACTGTTTTGTTCTATGCATTAATTTTTACCATCCTGGCTCCAAAGTGAATCTGACTATGTGGCAGTGTATAGATTTCTAAAGAAAGATGATGAGGAGTAAATATTCACTGCTTTGCAACTGTGTTTTAGTGCTGAGGATTTTTGAAGATGATACAGATGCACACTAAAAATTCAACAGATGACCTTAAAGTGCACTAACATTTCAACTGACATTTTCCTACATGATTTATACTTTGCCCAGTGGTCAGACAGTGAATCAGTCAAACTGACTTATCCTGATTCATGAAAAGGTGAAAAGGTGTGTTCTCTGTGACTCAACGTCTTCCCTGGGGTGATTTTGGAAACAGTTTTCAAAGACTTATGCTAACTTTTTAGCCTGCTCTAAACTTCAAAGCACTGAAAACAAAGAAATCAAAACAACAAAATGATAAATAATATTTGGTTATTGTATTTGTAAAACATGACTCCTTCAAGACTTGATGGTATTTTTAAAATTCATTACCTCTTTCTCTCCAACAAATATGTGCATGTTTTATTTATTGTGAAAACTAGTCCAATGACATTTTTCCTTCATATTTTGAATATGGGCTGGGGAATTATGCACATATTTGAGAATCAGGAGATATTTAGAATTCTACAAAGATTGCTCAAAAAAATGGGTCCAGAAAAGTTTGACATTAGAAAACAAAGCAATTTATTCCCATGAAGAGGTAGAAAGCACGGGGAGGATGACAACTCAAATAGATTTAACTGGAAAGGACACTTTTTCTTTTTTACTTTTACTAAAAGAATCAGATCCAGACTGCAGCTATAAATAACAAGGTCATTTGCTTAGGTGAGAGAGCCAATTTGCTTCCTCCAAATAAGCACATACATGCAGCTGCTCTTGCCAAGTGCCAAAGCTTTGGTAAATGTATGCAGAGAAACGACAAAGGCCGCCCATAAAAGCCATCAGAGTTGGAAGTTCCACGCATTTCAGGAGTGATGTAAAATGTATTTGCTGTCTTAAGGAGTATGTAGTTTCAACCCAGGAGTTCATTATTTCAGAGCATGAAAAGTCCTCCCAAATTGATCGAAAGAATACTGTACATACAATGATTGTCAAAGACCAATGGAAGAGCAAGGAAAGAACCAAATATTTCATTAACCTCCTATGTCAAAACAAGATCAGTAGTGAAAGGAAAAGGTAAAGTTGAGAAAGCAGAAGAAAAGCTCTAATTCTACAAACAACACACTTAACAGAACTGCTGAAAGTATATAAAAAAATCAATTCTTTTTTTCACATCACCTGTATGAGCCTAGGACTGAAAAAGCAAAGCAAGATATAGCCCTTGCTTACTGCCACAAAAAAAAACAGCAGCAATCTATGTCCCCTTTGAAATCAGAAATTGGGTTTTGTCATATCAAGGGATTTCACAAGGCAGATGTGTAGATTGTGGTGTCTGCAGAGTACACGTTTTTCTGAATTTAACTGATTACACCTATTTAATTGGGCAGCTTGTTTGGGTTTAAAACACAGTGCCAATTCAACCTATTTCTTATATTTTTGAGGTCCTCAGTTTCATTAGATGTGTTAATATGTTTTCAGGGAAAATTATTAATAAGATTTCAAATAGCAGTGAAATTGTATTGCAAACAATCTTTATTGCTATATAAGGCCTATAATTTTGTGTCCTAGTGATAAAATTCAATCATGTATTTACATCAGAAACAGAGGCCACAGCAATGCCATATAGAAGAAGAAAACTAAGTGGACTTCTTCACTCTTCAATAGGGTTATAATTTCAAAGCATAGAGTATATTTTTGGTTTTTTATACAAGTCTTTGCTGCATAATTGCTTTGAGTTCTGGGAAACTCAGGTTAGGTAAGAAATTGAGACAAGAGAGAGCAATTAAATATCTGAATAGTCAAACATTATGGAAGTAACTGTAGAAACTTACAAGAGATGTTGTCACTCACCATAATGTTGATATCTAACAACCGTTTCCCAGAAATGACAATTCTAGGTTAATTACATGTGAAACTATGCTTTGCATTTGGCAAGGGAAAAAATATTTCTATTTAAAAACGATGTTTTTGAAAACCCAAATTTTAGAACATCAGGTAACTACACAAGTCAAAAATATTTCTATTCATTATTTCATTTGCACCTTCAGGTTTTCTATGTTCTGAATGTTTGTGTCTCCCTAAAAATTGTATGTTGAAACCCCAACCCCCAATGTTTTAGTATTTGGAAATGATGTGTTGGGAAGTAATTAGGGTTAGGAGAATGGAATTTTCAAAATGGGATTAGTGCTCTCACTAAGACTCACAGAAGAAAGACTCTTCTGTGTAAATGCACAAAGAAAGAGGTCACTTGACCACACAGTGAGATGACCACCACCTTGACCTTGGGCTGTCCAGTCTGTGGAACTATGATTAACAAATTTATATTATTTCAGCCACCCAATCTTTTGCATTTTGTTAGGGCAGCTCAAGCTTCAGTTGAAAACAAAAGACAAGATTGGAATAATTTCTTCTGAGATTAGGAATAATAGAGCTAAAAGCAGAAGGCATTAGCTTTAATAATAATTGAAATGTTTCAGTCTTCGATATCATGAAAGACAGAATTTTTGTATTTTCAAAGCTACTATCTGATAATTGACATGGTTAATATATAGAATGGTAGATGCAACAAAAAACATAGAGACAATCAGAGGGAGTTAAAAAATAAAACATAATCCTAGGAAAGAAAAATAAAAAACTGAATAACAACATTGTAGTTCAGAAAATAAAGATTAATTTTTATTCCTACATTTATTCTTTATATTTCACATCAAGTCTAAATTACAAGAGTATATGTTAAATATCAATAATTTAGGACTTGGTAATACATTTTGAATTATCCATATAATACACTATTTTTCTCTTCTTATGACTTATTATGGATTCTAGAGATGAACTGCCTGGGATTGAATCCCATGTTCACCATTTATTCACAGTTTGATCTTTGACAAATTGCTTGAACTCTCTGTAGCTTAATTTCTGAAAAATGGATTTTATGGTTTGTTGTGAGAATTAAATGAGTTAACATTTACAAAATACTTAGCATAGTGCCTGGGCTCTTATAGCATCATATATATATATATATATTATATATATATAATATATATATACACACACACATGTGTGTATGTATGTGTACTTTTTTGCACTAAACACACACATATATTCATGCTCCACATGGCAACATTACTATAAAAGTCAGATCACATATATAGCAGTGGTCCCATAAGATATAATGAAAATGAAAAAGTCCCGTCATCTAGTGATACCTAGTCATCATAATGCTGTAGCTCAAAGCATTACTCATACATTTGTGGCGATGCTGGTGTAAACAACCTACTTCACTGCCAATCTTATAAAATTATAGCACAATTATGTATAGTATGCAATATTTGATAATGATAAATTATTATAATTACAAATGTTAATAGTTTATGTATTCATTTTAATATATTTTCAAACATTATTTTAGAGTGTTCTCCTTCTTATAAAAATGTTTGCTACAAAATATTATCTTTTGTTACACCAGCAGCAGCCTCAAAAACTCATGTCTACCACATCTCTTGATTTTGTTAAGAGACCACATAGAGTGATCAACTTATACCATCTAAGTTTTGCAAGTCCACTTTATGATGTTCACACAATGACAGAATTTCCTAATGATGTATTTTTCAGAACACATCCCTATCATTACACAATGCATGATTGTACACACACACACATACACATGTTATACTTGTGTTATTAGTAGTAACTCATCCATTAAAAGATGGACAGTAGGTGAAAAAAAGAGGTATTAAAATATGGGTTTTATTCATTCATTTGACATTTACTGAGGTCCTAGTGTATGCTAGACATGGTATTAAATGTGGAGGGGACATGGATGACAGCATTGCCAATTATGTGACTTCATGATGAGTACTGCATGATAAAGGTATATAATCTAGGTATATGAATCAGTGAATGACACAAGTAAAAATACTCATTCAGAAAGTGTAAGTGGTTCAGTGTGGTTCAATTACAGAGTGCAAGGGACAAATGCAGAGATATGAGACTAAAGCTGTAAGCAGAGACATTGAATGTCATAGGAAGAGACTTTTCATTCTGAAAATACCTACAGAGATACTGAAGGACTTGAATTAAAGGAATGTCCTGACCAATTTAATGTTTAAGATCAAACTATTAGAAGAGTGGAGGATAGACTGAAGGTACAGTTTATGGAAGCAGAATGAACCTGGTTAGAGATGAGCCCACTAGCATAATATAGGTAAGAAATGATAAGTGTCTGAATTAAACAGTGGTAATGGTGATAGAAATAAAAACACATACTAAGAGATGTTTAGGAGACATAGTTCAAAGGATTGAGAGGCTATCTGGGATTGTTGGGCACTATGAAGGAAAAAATAGTGTAGTATGGCATCAAGAATTCCATCTTAGAAAAATGTGATAGAAAGTTTATGAGGAATATTCCATTGTGTATATATACCACAGTTTCTTTATCCATTCACCTATTGAAGGGCATCTTGGTTGGTTCCACAATCTAGCCATTGTGAATTGAGCAGCTATGAACATTGATGTGACTGCATCACTGTAGATTGCTGATTTTAAGTCCTTTGAGTATAGGCCAAGGAGCGGGATAGCTAGGTCAAATGGTGGATCCATTCCAAGCTTCTAAGGAATCTCCACACTGCTTTCCAGAGTGGCTGCACTAATTTGCAACCCTACCAGCAATGTATGAGTGTACCTTTTTCCGCACATCCTCACCAACACTTATTGTTGCTTGTATTCTTGATAATAGACATTATAATTGGGGTGAGATGATATCTTAGGGTAGTTTTGATTTGCAATTCTCTTATTACTAGAGATGTTAAACATTTTTTCATTTATCTATTGATTGCTTATAGGTCTTCTTCTGTAAAGTGTCTGCTCATTTCCTTAGCCCATTTATTGATTGGGTTATTTGTATTCTTTATGGCATTTGCAGGTAAATGGATGAAGTTGGAGATGGTCATGCTGAGTGAGATTAGCCAATCCCAAAAAACCAAAAGCCGAATTATTTCTCTGATAAGTGGATGATGATACATAATGCAGGGTGGGAGGGAGGCAAGAATGGGAGGTAGGATGGATTGCATAGGGAAAAAAGGAGTGTGGGATTGTGGAGGGGGGTAAAAATAATAACAGAATGAGACAAACATCATTACCCTATGTACATGTATGATTACACAAATGGTGTGACTCTACTTAGTGTACAACCAGAGAAACAGCTGTACCTCATTTGTGTACAATGAATCAAAATAAATAAATAAAAAAAGAAAGAAAAAAGAAAAAAAAAAGGAAAGTTTATGAGGAAGGGTAAATTCAACAGACGGAATTGTGCATTCAGTTTTGATTATGTGAATTTAAGTTGCACATTAGATATCACATAAAGGACAGTTTTATATGTATCTGGATATAAGGAAAGAAATCTGATATGAATGTAAGGGCTTGAAAGCGCATAGTACATGGTGATAGGTAAAAATAAGAAAATATGTGGATTTAGCTAGGAAAACAGAATTAATACTTGGAAAGCAACACAATAGATACATTCAAAAAGAGACTGAAAGGAGATTAAGGAGGAGTATACAGAGGTAAAAGGAAATTCCTCTGGTGTTTCTTAACTTTGTCAAGAAAGTCAAGGAAACCGAAATTATATGAGGGGTATGGGTAAAAAATTATGCTATGATGTCATTAAGATTAATTCCCTCAAATTAATTTACTGAGTATAGACTACATGCTAGATCCTGCAGTAGATATGCAGAAGATAGAAAGAATTCATTGACTTTAGCAATAGTGTGATAAGAAACCACTAAGCAATTTCAAGTCTTTATGAAGGTAGTATCCTAATGGTACAAATGGCAGTGAGTTGATTACAGGACAGTACTGAGAATGTGAATTTAAAACTTAGCAAAAATTCTGGCACCTGATGAACTGAGAAAACATGGAAGCTCACTTTATTTATTAGGAAGGTATCAGGAAAGGGAATGGGAAAGAGATAGGAGGAAGACGAGTGTCACTATAAAAAAACAATGGAAATCCATGTGGTGATAGAACTGTATCTTGACTGTGTCAGTGTAATATCCTGGTTATGATATTTTACTACATTTTCAAAATGATAACATTGGGGAAAACTGTTAAGTAGTACATGTGGTTTTTCTGTGGTGTTTTTCTTACAATTGCATCTATAATTACCTCAGAATAAAAAAAAATTGATAAAATCCATCCCTTCTCCATTCCTCCCGCCCCCCCCCCCCGCTATGTGTCGTCAACCACTTATAAGAGAGATCATTCGGCCTTTGTTTTTTGGGGATTGGCTTATTTCATTTAACAGGATCTTCTACAAATGAGGGGTGGGGAGGGGATGGGGAAGGAAAGATAATAGAATGAGACAAACATCTTTACCCTATGTATATGTATGAATAGGCAAATTGTATGATTCTACTTTGTGTACAACCAGAAAAATGATAGTTGTACTCCATTTGTGTACAACGAACTAAAATAAAAAAAAAAGAAATTAGTTTTTTCTTGTAAATATTTAGAGCTCCATAGATAAACAAAAACTTAAGCTTCCAGGGTCTGGAAAATGTGTTATGAACAAAATAAAAAGTACTATATATTCTAGTTAAAAAATTTGATTAAAATTAACCAGCAGATGTAATAAAGTAAGAAATGCATAAGGAAAACCACCAAAGAAAAGACTACATTATCTTCCAAACTGGAAGAGGAAAGAAAGAAGGAATAAAGAAAAATTGATCAGAATCATAGAATGGGGAAAAAGGGAAGAAAAAAAGTAAAGTGACATCACAAAATAATGGAGTAGAAATTAAATTTCAAGTATGTTAGTAAACACCAAAATCATAGGTTGTCAATTTTGTATGTTAAAAATTAAAGACACTGAGAGTCATTCCAAACAACAAAATCTAGCTATTGGGATTATTTTAAAAACACACTCCCAAGACTGAAGAACAAAAGAAGGGAAGAGAAAAGACATCTCAGGCAAATATTAATGAAAACCCAAAACAAAACCAAACAGAGCCTAATGCTATTTTATCTTTATCAGATGAAATATATTTTATCCTAAATAATTATTAGAGATTCACGGAGATATTATATAATTATAAAATGTGGAAACTTAACAGGGTGATAAAATAACTCTGAATCTGTAAGAACCTAATAACAATGCTTCAAAATATGTGAAGTCATCGTTGAAAGAATTACAAGGAGAAATAAACATATATACAACAAGTAAAATAGGAGATTTTAAAATAACTCTTTCAGTAAGGACAAAGATTTGAAGATTACAATTACCAAGCTTGGTCAACAGATAAAAATATAACTGTGCATCTCACAATCTCACATTCAGAGAATACACATTTTATTTTAAGTACATGTAAGATATTTATAAAAATTGATCAAAAAAGAGTTTGTAAATACAGTTTCAACAAATAACACAGTATCAATGGTATAGTTAGGGTTCCCTAACCAAAATAGAATGAAATTAGAAATTAATATCAAAGACCTAACAATGAACCAGAGAAAATTATAAACAAATTATTGGGTCAAAGAAGACATATGGAAATTGGAAAATAGTTTTATTGAATAGCAACAAAAATACTGCAAAATAATTCTTGTGAGAAGGATTTAAGGCTGTATCTACAGAAAAAGATGAAATTTTATTATTTATTTATTTCTTTATTTGGTACTGGGGGTTGAACCCAGGGGCGCTCAATCACAGAGCCACAGCCCCAGATCATTTTTTATATTTTTATTAGAGGCAGGATGTCAATGAGTTGCTAAGTACCTTGATGAGTTGCTGAGGCTGGCTTTGAATTCACAATCCTCCTACCTCAGCCTCCCAAGCTGCTGGGATTACAGGTGTGTGCCACCATGCCTGGCTGGAAAATATGTATTTTTAAATGAATACTTTATAGGCATGGATGAATTTATGAACAATAATTTCAAAGGAGTTAGGAAGGAAATAATAAAGATAAAAGCTGATATTAATGACATAGAGATAAATAAATAAAAAGGAAATCAACAGAGCCAAAAGCTGCCACTCTGAAGTGACCAATAAAATACATAAAACTATAAAACAGCATTCATAAAACACTATAGTGAAGAATTTTATGAACAATTAATCAAAGCATATTAATTATTAAATGAAATGGAAAAATCCCTTGACATTATTGAATTTAAAAACTAATTTCAGAAGAAATAGACCATTAAAGAAACTAAATATGTCATTTAAATATCTACTCTTCCTCATAAGAACATAATAACCATCATTAACAAAAATAGCAACACAATTCAACTGTTTTCCCCAAACATCAAAGATTGCTATACTATCCAAAATTTCCCAGGAGTTTGAAATGAGTACAAGTGCTTCAACTCAGATTTTAAAACTACTCTAACCAAAGACCATTCAAGAAATAAAAATTACAGGAAATTTTACTTATAACTTTATTTATTATAGTTTTATTTTATTTGGATTGCAAAATTCCAGATAAAATTGCAGCAAACAGAATTAAGCAACAAATAGTAAAGATAAGTAAATGAGTAAGTAAAGAAGTAAATGAGCAATTTGTTTTACCATAATTTGCTAGCATTTCATTATTTTATTTTCAATATGCGTACCTTTCCCCATACATATTTTTTTCTTCATCATATTTAGCTAGAGTGTTGTTCTTTCAAATAGCAAGTATACTGATGGTGATATTTTCTGCCCAGACTCAAGAATAGTTGTGGACTAGAAACTACCTAGAAATATTCCATTCTAATGTTTAGCTTAATGAGAAATATCTTTCTAGAAGCCCACATTCCTTTAATAAATTAACCAATAGGTTGTTAAGATTTTTTTTAGTAGAAGAAAAGGAACTGCACTTTAGAATCAATAAAATGTTTCCCTATAAAAAGACTTTTCTTCATCCAGGCATCAAATGACTTTTTGCACTTAAAAATGGTCAAATTAGAAGTCTCAGAAAAATGTTAATGAGGATATGCATATAAATTCCTATTATGCAGAAACACATATAGTTACACAGGTAGGCTACAGTATTCTCTTAATTTTATATTCAAATGTAAACTGCAGTTTACTTTTGAAAAAGTATCTGCATATGTTTCAGATGGACTCCTGATTTAACATCATAACTTAGACTCTACATCTTCATTCTATCCATTGTATTGGGTTTCCATTTTGAAGGAAAAAGTAATTTTTATCTTTGTGAGAGAAATTAGATCTCTTTGCTTCTTTGACTACTTTCAAAATATATGAAATGATGTTTCATGTTTTCAAAAACGATGCCTACTTGTTAAAATGGAGAGGCTACAAATGTGATTGATGCACTGTCTTCATATATTGCAATGTTCCATTTCTCTGAATAAAAAGAGATCATCTTGTACTCTTCTTTGTCTTTTGAAAATAAAATTTGTAGAGGTATTATTTAAGGGAGGATGACTAGTTACTTGTTAGCATCGGTCAGTGAACATATATTTAGTGAGCATCTACTTTGTAATAGGTATTATTTTAGTCCATTTGGGTTGTTAAAATAAAATCCCTTAGACTAGATAATTTATTAACAACAGAAATGTATTGCTCACACAACTGGACCCTGGAAAGTCCAAGATCAAGGTGCTGACAGATTCAGGGTCTGCTAATGACTCGCTCTGTACTCCATATATAGTGATTTGTTTCTGTATCTTCACATGATGGGAAGGATAAAACAGCAATTTTTAATCTCCTTCATAAGGGCACTTCTTGAGAGATATGCCCTCATGACTTAATACCCACTTCTTAATAGCATTGCTTTGGGGGGTGGTAGCTTTAAATCTCTGAGTTTTGTGGGAATAACAGCATTAAAACCATAGTAGACACGGTGCTAGCTTTGGGAGCTATAACACTTAATAAATCAGCCTCACCCTTCCTCTCAGGGACTTCATGGAATGGAACAGCTCTTGTCTCCAAAATGTTGAGACCCACCCAGTAATCTAATGCAGCCAATAATATGTTTTACTCTTTTACTTCACTCCCCACAAGGACCTGCTTCTGTCTACTTGGTATAATGAACCAAACAGAAATCACTTTAGTCAAATAAATTTCCAGAGTCCTTTCATCTTATCTTGGCAGAAAATATCACTGTCACTGTATTTGTCATAATGGTTTCTGACCACTCACAGATAACATTATACCTGAGGTAAGAATTAACTTGTAATTTTTCTGAAACTTTTATTATTTATCCATCCCCAGTGCCTTTTCATGTCCAAACTTATTTTTAAGAAAAGAAGAAGAACAGAGTTTGAGATGCCTAAAGGAAACAGTTCTTATGCCAGTAAGGAAAGGAATCCAAAAGTGTGTCAATAAGGAGTGGATGAGGGGCTGGGGTTGTGACTCAGGGGTAGCATGCTCACCTAGCACACATGAGGCCCTGGGTTTGATCCTCAGCACCACATAAAAATAACATAAAGGTACTGTGTCCACCTACAACTAAAAAAAATGTACATTTACATAAAAAATAAGGAGTGGATGATGAAAACTTTAAATACTTTTAAACTCAAGGCCTCAAGACCAAAAAAGTATAGCACAAGTGCTAAATGAATGAGTGCATTGAAATTGCATTATTACTTTTTTTTTTTTTTTTGGAACCAGGG
>JAJEJO010051707.1:304005-345715 GCA_020662805.1 Glaucomys volans
TTTTTTTTGGAACCAGGGATTGAACTCAGCGACACTCAGCCACTGAGCCACATCCCCAGCCCTATTTTGTATTTTATTTAGAGACAGGGTCTCACTGAGTTGCTTAGGGCCTCGCTAAGTTGCTGAGGCTGGCTTTGAACTCGAGATCCTCCTGCCTCAACCTCCCGAGTCACTGGGATTACAGGCGTGTGCCACCACGCCCGGCGTGCATTATTACTTTTAATGGACAGTTTTGCAAGTTTCAGGACTGGATTCTGGGAATAATCTAAACAAAATGTATAAGAATTTATCAAGTTGTTAAAAATTGAAGTAAAGTCAGAATGTGAGAGAATCAGAAGTCAACCCTACTTTTTTGGTTTTAATTGGGAGTACATTGCAAACACAAAAGCATACAGAATGACGAAGCCATAATATTTTTAAAAAACATTGCAACCATATACCAGCATCCTACACCTTGGGTTGTAATAATAAAGATGAGAACAAATATTGTGGATAAATATAAAATTTTGCTATCTCTTAAAATTTGCCTTCTCTATTCTGTTCAAGGGCTACCCTACTTGAAATCCAAGGGGAGACCACAGAATCAAAGTAACCTATTTTAGTACTGTTCTATCACTATTTGCCACTAACTCTAAACCTGTGCTTACCTGTAAAATTGATTCCTACTGTATGAATTTGTGTGTGATGTAATGGATTTGTTTGTAATGTTAATATCACATGCTATAAATGATGTAAAAATAGAGGGAGTACTTCTGAGTATAAATTAAAAATTTTTCTTTGGGTTAGAAATAGTCTCAAATAATGCCCAGATATGAAATGGATGTAGAAATTGCCCACAGTCTTATGAGAAAATTTGTGTTAAAAAGCACAGCAATGAACTAGGCTATTCCTAAAAATGTGTAATGAAGGGAATATTGAAGAGTATGCAGGGTATTATGAGCTCTATTAAGATAAAATTGTTGCTAAGATAGTGCTCTTCACAATAATATGTCAGATAAGCGTCTGGGATTGCAGGCTTTCACACTTTGGAGTACATCTGTATTATTTGTTTTCCTCAATACCTTCTGATCTGGTCCCCATATTCCCATTTCAGGTTTTGTACTTTGTGACCCAGAAGGTGAGAGTAGTAAACTAAAATAAATGTGTCCCTCTCATCAAATCAAAACCATCCAACTTTTGCTAATTCTTATTCAACTGGAAGTGATATAAATGGCATCATTCAGGAATGCTAAGGGTTTCCTAAGTGGATATCCAAATAACTTCTATTTAATCTTGTATGGATCAATACTTTTGTTTAAACTTTTTTCCCGAAATGAACACATTTCCAGAATACATTAAATTATATCAGATTATATGAAACATAATTTAATCTTTTAATTCTCTTCTTAATTCCTCAGTTATCCTCATCAAAAATATGATTATAGATATATATTTAGCTGTTAAATAAAATTACTTAATTACTAAAGCCAGGATCTCTTTCTCTTTTGAAAAACTGTAATAATGGACTGAGACTTGCCTATTTCTCACAAAAGCAAAAGAATGAATGTGCAGCAGTTTGATCTCCTATGGGGTGTGGCATGGCTGCCTTTCTGCAAAATTGGTTCCTGAGTCAAAATCCAAAGGTTTCTCCTACATCACTGTTTTACCTTCCATAAATCTTTACTGTTGCTATAAGTTTCCCTTTGACTTATCAACATTCTGAACTTCATGGTTGTTTCTTAGACCTATCCCAATGTACCGTAGTTTGCCCTTTCATTAGAACTTTAACTCTTTAAGCTGAAAAAAAAGGAAAAAAGGTGTCCTCTGGCTTATATTCTTAAAAGGGGACTCAATGATGTACCTAGGGACTATTGAGATGTAGATGACTTTCCACAGTCCACACACACAGTAGCAAACACACACACACACACACACACACACACACACAATTTCTACCTCTGCTAAAAAGGCCTTTAGTGTTTACAAGTCTCCTGAGAACTGTTGAAAATAAATTGGCTGTTAGACTCAGAAGACTGCGGAGCATGCACCAGTACAGTATCAATTAACTTATTGCTACTGACCTTCTTTTATGTTAGTTTTCTTCTCAGTCCTTGCCATTTGTTTTCTTTCCTTGGTTTTTCTCCATCCTTTCCATATAACCTCTTATTTTTCAGCATTTTCTTTCAGCACTATTTTGGATATTTGAGATTTTTGTATGTCTGTGAAGCATTCTTCTAATTTCAAACTTTCTCATGATACTGCTTGTTCATTTCAAAATACCAAGAATCTACCATGCTTAGCACTGAAGATAAAATTAAAAGCTAGTTAGCCATGATGATTTCAGGAAGTTTCTAGTCCTGTGCAAAAATAGAAAAACAAAATTGTCATTAAATTATGATACTACAGATTGCTCTCTTCCCCTCTATTGCTACTGATGAAATGTGATACCCAGAGAACTGACAAGGAATTGCCATGAAAGACTTGAAAAAAGAGCTCAGAATTCCTATATTAGTTTACAGGAGATTTTTGTTCTGTTTTGTTTCCATTTTAGCAGAAATGCTAGATATGACATTTTTGAAGTCACAATTTCCATTGAATTCTCTTCAGTTAACAAACATAGTATTTTGAGACATTTTGACCTCTATTTCATATAATAGCTATAAATTCAATAGCCGTATATCCAAACATGGGATGGCATAAGACGAACTAGTTTCCATTTTGAGATTGCTTCCTTCCAAATCAGTGGGGGGTTTTGTTTCTTTTGGTACCAGGAATTTAACTCAGGGGAACTTCACCAGTGAACTAAGTCCCCAGCCCTTTTTATCTTGTTTTTAAATTTTGAGACAGAGTCTCATTAAGTTGTTCCCAAACCACTGTGGTACAGGTATATACCACAAAGTCTAGCTAAAAATCACTATTTTATGTTTCAGATTAAATATTCTGTTTTTGGCTAATACTACATTTGGATAAGAATACTTATATTCATGAGTGCCCCTACTTAAAATCAAAAGGAAAAGAAATACAAAATGAATAGTCCTGAATCTGAGTTCAGTGTACCTTTGTGAATATTAAAGAAAAATGAATAGTATTTACTTATACCTATATCTTTCTTCTTACCCTACATGTATTATAGACACATGTCGTAGAAGTACTTATTTCTAAATGCAATTTAATAATTTTCATTTTATGGTCAAAATCACCTAATCGGTTTTGAAATAATATCTTGAGCATCTTATAGTTATATTCTTGAATGCATGGGAAGCTTGCTAAGTTTAAGAGCAGAAAAAAAGTTTGTAGGACATCTCTGTATAAAATCATATCAATAAAATTAATATATCTTATGGGTGGTGTTAGCACCACATATCCCTTAATTCTACAATCTGTCCATCAAAGGTAAATGGAAACACTAACAATGTACAGATTGATACTTATAAGTCTTTTGAGTAGTAATTGAACTAAATAAGTACTTATCAAATACCTATTGAATACTTAGAGCAGACTATTGCCAGGAGCTCTAAATGATCAAAGATAAGATGTCCAGTATATGGTGCATTCAGAAATGTAGTGGCCATAGTCGGGAAATTAAGATTTACCTACCCTGTTGAAGTATTTTCTAGAACATGTTCTAAATCTTCAGTTAGGATTTATAGATGACCACATTTGATCTCATCTAATTAAATGTGATTTCCATAATTTTAGGAGCTGTGTAATTGAAGGAAAAAGTATTAGACTTGGATTCAGGAGACTTAAGTTTCAGTTGCAACTTTCTATATTTTAATCTTGAACAAGTCACTTCAACTCTCTGAACTTCAGTTTGTTCATCTTCAGAAAACAGAAAATAGATCTTGTCCTGCAAGCCTCACAGGATGATTATGAAAATCATATAAAGGGATGTGCTTTTTGATCTAAAGTTTTGTCTACGAATGTAACAACATCAAATTATTTGCATACTTACTGATTAAAAGGTACATTTTGGGTGCTTTGGATAGTTTACTTATGGTGAAAGAAATCTATCCATTCCTTTTGCAAATTTGATCAAGCTCTACATATTTTAGCATTTATGGTGAGATGTACAATGCTATGTAATATGCAATTTTAAGAAAAATATCTTCACATTTGAATCATAGTTTCGAGTTTTCATTTTCTTTTAATGCCCCGAGAGACTGGTGTTTCAATGTGCTAAATTCATGAATGTCTTTTAAACACAAAATAAATGTGTCTTATTACTCCAAAAGTAGTCAAAATGCTATAGTCTGAAAGATTAGTCCTAGTGGTGTTCTCTGTCCACCAGAATATATATTGCTATCTAATTGCTAAAAAATTGTCAACTTCTGTCTCTCTTCATTTTTAATCCTGAAAAATTATGTGCATAATTTATTTTCTGTATTTAGTGGAAATATAACACTGAGCAGAATTTTGATGGAAGAGTATGATTTACCCCTCTTCAAGTCAGAGAAAGAAATATCCTTTGACATCTGGGATCTTCCTTTCATTCCCTCTGTCCCTTTTCCTGGTGCCCTCTTCCTTCCTATTCTTATTGAGGTTTCTCTTTCCTGCATCCATACACTCTCTCTACCTCTCCACCATTCTACGTGTTTTTCAGATGCATATTTCATTGTTTTGCAAGATTTTCTTCTCCCTTCGTTGCTTTCTACAGCAGGCTCTTCATTTTTTGTGAGGAGGGGTACAGGGGATTGAACTCACAGGCACTCAACCACTGAGCCCCATCCCCAGCCCTATTTTGTAATTTATTTAGAGACAGGGTCTCACTGAGTTGCTTAGCACCTCACTGTTGCTGAGGCTGGCTTTGAACTTGCAATCCTCTTGCTTCAGCCTCCCAAGCCACTGGGATTACAGGCAGTCGCCCTGTGCCTGGCTTACAGCAGGCACTTCTTTTTGAAATAAGATCTTAATTAAAATGAGATTATCTTTTGGGCAGTGAGGTTTGCTTTGTTCTATTCCATTTTGTTTTGCAGGCTTTCAAATATGATGAATCAAGAACACATGCTGGGAAAGTGAAGTTAAATAGCTTCCTCTATCACCATTATCTACATTTAATGTTTTCGAACTCCAATACTTCCAAATACTTAGGGTTTCTTCCTTTTTTTTTTTTAACCGGGAAGAGGAAAGGAAAAGAAAGAAGGAGCAAGTAGGATCAAGGAGGTGTGGGCCCAAGGAATGGAATAGAATTCTGTGGTGGAATGTTGGCTACTCTTCACCATTCTGGAAAAGAGTGATCAAGACACCACCCCCTGAATCATGCATCTAGGATCTGTCCATTTTGTTTCTAATATAATTTTCATACTCCCAAGAAGAATAAGGCAATATAGTTCCCCAGAACCCCAACATGATATTGACAATAGTTACATTATTGTATATGCTCTGATTGTGCCCACAGGGATATTCTTGCTCATGTAGGGCCCTGCTGACTCCATGTGAAGACTTTGCAGAGCTCTTCCTTTAAATGCATGCTAGCAAATGATGGTGGAGATTCAAATCCACAGTTGCTTTCTGAATACATTTTTGCTATGTATTTCACTAACCATGTGTGATTCTTCACAAGAGGAAAAAATTGTAAATGCTATTTTGAAAAATGATGCACAATTCATTTGCAAGTTTGTATTCTCAAGAATATCTTCTTGGAATAGATATTTGGAAGAATCTGGACATTTAAAAGCATTTGGGGTTAAAATGTCTGGTGAGAGCATTCAGAGAAAGAAAGAGACTGAAAAACCATAAAGAAACAAGCACATTTAAGATAGTCAAAAGACGAACAGGCATCTTTTGTAATTTCCTTCAGAAAAACAAAGAGAAGACATCTCATTAATATTTCTGCTAAGTAACCAAAGGCACTGGCACCTGAATTCTCAAAGCACAGACTATTGTATGTTTTTTTGCTAAAATGGATTCTGGTTCAATCTGTCTCACTAGCATTTTTCCTTTTTTTTCTTTGGAACACACACACACACACACACACACAAACACACATTCCTCTAAAAGATATTCCTCCCATGTGCCAGAGTAATTCTCTGCTTTGACTTATATTTAAGTACTGAATTTAAGTCTCACCATCCCCATCAGTCCTGCTGCTCTGCCCAGTGCTAGATAACACAACAATGACATGAACTGAAAGTTCCAAAAGCCATAGAAACTTCTCCTGGCTGTGACTTACTGTCTCCGACATTTTGATGCTGATATACTGTAGATGAAATCCATAAATGCAATCCTAAATTTTAGGCATTCGGATTTGTCAGTTTAATTCAGGCATCACCTTAGTTAAAGCTCAACTTACTGTATTTATGCAAAAAGAAAGGGGGAGGATAAGGGCAAAAGGCATTTTCATTCTGCAATAAATATTATCAGAGCTCTGCGGTGCTATAATCAGTGCATGCAGAATAGTGCGACTCCAATGAGTAAGCTGGAGTTGCAGTCTGGCAAAATAAGCCCTTCAAAGCTCATGAGCTTACTTCTATTCACCTGGTGGATTCTCTCCATCACGAAGCTGAGTGAGTCCATTAAGCTTATGTAACACAAGCTTAAAGGTAAAGTGGAAAGCTCCTAAAAAATAAACTATTTAAGTTTCTAAATCAAGAGTGTGCATTATGTGCTGAAACTTAAATATGCCAGTAATGCCACATACATTTGTACAATAATGATAATCACATTCACATTTTAAAGGAAAACATTTAAAAGTACATTTCCTTCACAGACCTGAAAAAATACTCTAAATCAGTATTCCAGCTTTGCTCTGAAAGAAGTGAAGGGAGCGTAGCAGTCAGGGAGTGCTCTACGCTTTGCAAGTGCTGTCATCAATTCTTATAAATCCTTAATCCAGCCCTTGATAGGCAGGTGAAGAAGAAATTGATTTTTTCAGATGTTTTGGTATAATAAAATACAGAATATAAGAAATGTAAGCATGTACACATATTTTCAAGGATATAGGACATTATTTATTTTGGTATCAAATTTAGTGCCAGGAAATCAGTTACAGTACATCCATTGAAAATAATAAAGGGGTGTTAAAAACATATGTAGACTGATGACATCATCACACTCACCAACTAGTGCTGGAGTTTATTATATGCTCGAGCACTTTAAAAAAGCATCTCGGGGGCTGGTGATGTAGTTCAGTTGGTAGAGTGCTTGCCTTATAAGCACTAAGGCCCTGGGTTCGATCCCCAGCACCGCAAGAAAAAAAAAAAATATTTCGGGCATAGACCTAACCCTGGAATAACATGGTAAGGTTGGTCCTTTTACTCAGAGGCTAAGTTTTTCAATGGCTACTCTGAAACTTAACCTGATTCTACCGAACTCTCAAACTCCTGTTACCATGACTGTAGCAGGAAGGTCAGAGTCTGTAGACAAATTCTCAATGAACTTTTCTTCCAAATATCCTTAGACCATTGCCCAATTATGACAAAAATGCTTGTAAAAGCTGGGAGCAGTGGCCCATGCCTGTAATCCCACTGACTCAGGAGGCTGAGGCAGGAGGATAACAAGTTTGCAACTTAGACAGTTTGTGAAAAAAAAAAAAAGAAAAGAAAAGAAAAAGAAAAAAAATGCTGGTAAGGCAACAAAGAGGTACATACTATTGTTTTCCAGGTTAATCATAGCTTTTATAAGAAATATTGTCACAAATAAATTAACCTCTCATTTCAACCATCGGCTACTATATCCTTCCTCTTTGAAAGAGGCATCTTCTGAACTTTCATCTGTTAAAGATGATTTCCTTATGGAGACTAGACTACCAGTCTGTTCATTGTGAATGTTTAGGGAAATGAATAATATGCTTCAGGGTTTTTTTTTTTTTCTTACCCTGCCATAAAATGAGTTTGAGCTTTGTTCCCCATGACCCAGATTCCCACGACAAATAGCAACAGTGACCTTGCTGTAAGGTCTAGGAGCAGATGAAGCCATGGAACAGAATGAACTGAGTACTGGTGTTGATTTTTCCAGGTGCATTTTAATGTTTCTGCCTAAAATTTCTCTTTTAAAAAATGATGATTACAATCCTGACAAAAAATTTTCTATACATAGTATTGCTTTTATCAGATTCACACAAATAAAAAGACAGATTTTCCCATTGAAACAGGCAGCCAAAGAGTGACAAAAAAAAAATCAGTTTGAGGGGGCTTTGGCACTGAACATAGTCCAGGAAATAACTCCAAACCTCACTTTTGTAATGGACTCTAAATTTTCAGCAACTGAAAACCACATTGTACCAGCCAATTGGTAATAAATTTAAAATACCAGATGATTTCAGAGAAAGAAATTGCAGCCATGGAACAACATATTTCTAAGATCAATGGGACATATCTGTCTTACCGGAATAGGACACACTTCTGGAAAATAAAGTAATGATCTTAGAAGGCAGAACAGAGACTCTTTTTAATATCTTCCTCCTACCCGATCTTAGAGGAATGGGATGAGAGTTAAATGTTGTAGATCTCCTGGAGGTTTTTAAGATGGGAGCTAAAAAAATAGCATTTATAATTCAAATCTTCCTGACTCTCAAATCTTTTGAATTGATGAAAAATGCATAGCATTTATATCTGCTTAATGTACTATATTTATAGCTTATGTATTTGAGAACCTCCTGTTACAAAGTTTGTGCTTCTGTCTATTATACATATGCAATAGACAAGTATTAATACATGAAAAGAAAACAATTTCTGATTACCCAGCATAAGTAAAATTAACATTGCTAGACCCTGTAATAGGTCAATAAGTCAAAGCTTTGGCAGTAAGGAAAGCAAGAATATTTCAGAGTCAAGAATTCTTTGGGAAAAATAGCCTGGTTTTCCCATAAAATTTCAATCACAGGAAGACAAGAGTGTTTTCCTTTGTCCCTTCTCTTTCACAAAAGACATTTGAAGGAAAGGTGACATTTGGAAAACTGAAAGGCTGTGTCTTTACAGATCAAAATCAATACCAAATTTTTTCTCCAAAGTTTGTAAGTGATTTGTAGATTACCTAGTTTAAGGTGATTCTACAGTGTAACGAATGAGCTAGTGGGCTCTTATGCACTAGCCATATTTTTCAGTACTCCGTGCTATTTGTTTAATCATTTACGTATTCTACAATCATTTATTCAATATTTATTTATAATATTGGGCACTATGTTAAAGAAGAAGGATGCAAGGGGAAAATAAACCCTGTCCCTGTCCCAGAAAAACTCCCAGTCTACTAAAGTCTAGAATCAAAATTGGCTTCATTCATCCCAAACTCATGAAATTAAGGTTTATGAGGTTCAGATTTGCCCCTGGAGAATACAAAGTAGAATCATGAATCAAAGACCACCTTGAGAAATTCGTTAATAAGTAAAATCTTCTCAACACTTGATTTTGAAATTTGAAGAAAAACAGAATGAGTCCTGTACAACCTGAGCAAATTCTCTGAGCAAAGAGCAACCACTGCCAGTACTGATCCATCTAATCCCAGGATTACAAGAGATCCCATGAGAAAGGGAAGGTTTGTTTTAAGTGGGATTTTGCTACAAGAGAATTGCCTGCAGCCCTGTGGGTTCCCTTGCAGAGCTCTTTTCTCCATACAGAAGCTTTGCTATGCCTTTGCTCAAATAGGTTTATTACCTATTTGAACCCTCCAGGTGGTGATATCAGTTGCAAAGAATATAGAAATTCAACTTCAGATTTTGTTAAACTGCAGTTTCAGTTTTTCCAACCTGTTGTGCACTGCATGTACATATATCAGTTGCAAAGAATACAGAATTTCTTTTTAATGCATTTTCAGGTTTCCAACCTGTTGTGCACTGCATGTAGTTACACATTTGGGGAAATACTGCCACTAAATGAAGTGTTGTAGGGCCTGCACAGAGTGCTTATCTGATACTATTAAAAAAAATGGAAACTCTGCTCAATTCTAGAAGATAAGGGCAATCTAACTCTGCCTGTGCCAGCACATATCTTATTTAGAAAATGTACCCTTGTATTGTGAGGAATTATAAAACATATGGATTTCTGTTAAAAGGCTCTTGCCATTTAAATTTCCATTTGTCAAAGCAATTTTGGTGCATGGGGAGTTGTATTATGGTGTGTAAACCAGGTACATACCACTTAAAATGTAAAACGAAAGCTTAATATTCCTTTGAAAATAGCATGAGGGTTAAAATAACATTAAAAGGTTCAATGTAGAGAGGTTTTGTCTGTACTGGGGGGTGGGGGTGGGGCGGAGAAGACAGTACCAATTAATAGCTAAAAAGGTATCATATTCATTTTGTCTAGAAAATAGTGATAATTCATTTTAGGCATTTAAACATAAATTATAATACAGGGATTAATATGTTCTGATGATTTCATTCCATTACTGAAATGGTGATTGTTTTCCACTGCTGGTCCTTCCTTTTGCCTTTCTCATGTAGTCCCAAGGCCAGGACTGATATTCAGCTGATATCTATGACATCATACAAGTTATTAAAATACTGAACTACTTCATACCATAAGATTAATGGCTGCTGTTCTGTACCCTCCACGTATTACCCACTGTCACTAGGTCCCCACATACATCTTTCTCAAACCTCCTGTCTTTCCCATTGTTCTGCAACTAGGGCCTGGCAAAATTGGCAGTATTATTCATCCAGGATCCTTTTCCAGTGCTCTGTCTGCCTTCTGTTCTAGTGGGTTGGTTTCTGTGTTTTCCCTATTGCTGATTACTTTTGATCATCTCTTTTTCCCTAGCTATGAGGATTTAAAAGCCACTGAACAGAGATGGCCCTTAGCAATATTTTCAATGGTTCCCATCTGACTGTTCAGTAACATCCACTGCTTCCCAGCTGCTCTGTCCTAGCTCCACTATTCCACCTAGTAGAACATACTGGTCCTATGCTCAATGATATGACTCATTTACTTAGACTGCAGTAACAACAGTGGATAATGCCCAAACATGATGCTCAAAAGACTATTTGAATTTTAGCATGGAAAAACAATATTTTAAATCAAATAAGTATTAATAACCATCTTTTATTTTGTATCTACTAAAGTCCAAAAACTATAGTAGCTGTTCTAACTTCAATCCTTATAATCCACAGTTAGTGGATGAGTAAATTGAATCTCAAAAAGCCTAAGCAAGTTGCCTAAAATCACAAAGAGAGCGAGTAACAAAGCTAGGATTCAAACTTAAGTCTGCGTCTCTGAGACACATGTCATATATCACATGAGACCTTAAAGCAGAATTTGAGGCTAAGTGGCAAGATGGAATGAAAGGTATTCTTAGTGATAGGGACTGGAGGGGGAAGAATAGTAATTCTATTGCTCATGAAGATCAAGAAGGAGATGCCTCCTCTGCTTCCATGCACATGTCAGGTTGAATTTGAAATCTGAAAATTTGGGGCTGGGAATGTAGCTCTTCCAAAATGTTTTCCTCATTCAAGTGTAATTTAGGAGAGTCTCTCACTATCAAATGCATGGGGTTTTGTGCATTTCCAAGCCTCAATATTTTTTTGCCAATTTCCTGACTCATCTGACATTCTATTAACAAAGCTCATCCTCTAACAAACCAAATCTGGGGCCTACCACAAAGATTTAGCTGCTTATGATTGATTGTATAATTGTGCTTCTGAGGTCTTAGACTTTTATTTCTCTATCATTATACATTTTCATGTAACTGGGGATTTATATCCGTATGCTCTGATAAAAAGATTTGGGGTGTCCTTGAATTATATATTGAATCAGTATTATTCTCAAAATTATTGAATGTCATATCTTTATATCTCTACGCTACTAAATTACCTAATATTTCTGATATATAATTTTCAGGCTAGCTGGACTTATTTAGGGGAAAGTTTCAGTTGTCCATGGAATAAAATTTAAGAAGCATCATGAAAGGCTTCCCGCCCTCTCTTTTCAATCTTAACCAATCTGAAATTCCATATTTGGAATTCATTCGATTAGAAATAAATCACTCTCATCTTAAGGCCATTGGCGGATATGAATATTTCATATGTACATTTTAATTTATTAAATCATCAGTATTTTAGCATGACTTGATTCATTTTTCAACAGGCAATTACTTTGCATCTATTATAGACCATTTGAAGAATAGACTCTATTTTTAAGGAATAAAAGCAGTGGAAATAAGACATGTATATGGATACCTATAAAGAAAAGTTGAAATCCATAAATACTATAAGAGAGGGTAATAAGTGTGACATTAAAACTGCAGAGAATAGAGTTCAACTTAGTAGGATGATTCAATCCTCCGTTTTTATTAACCTTTATTAAACACTTGCTATAATCCAGGTATCATGCAGGGTTCTAAAAAATTACAGGTAAAATTTGTGGTTCCTGCATTTGAGAGGCTCAGTTTAAAAGGTTAGGTAAAGGCATAAAAATTAAAACAGTGAAATAAATAAATACAAAACACATGTAAGATTAGAACAGTGTAAAAAACTTTGGGAACCCAAAGAAAGGTCATCCATCTAGGCCAAGAAAGATTGGGTGAAGCTGGATATTGTGTGGGGGAAACTCTTGGGCTGAAGACTGATGCTGAGAGGCAAATAAAGCTCACAACAGGAGGAGATGACAATTTTATCAAAGGAAGATAGCCTGGTGTATCAAAGAAAAGAAAGAATTCTGCATGCCCAGGATCAATACAAGCAGGGTTAAGAGAGAACAGGAGGCAATGGAGATGGCCAGGCTTAAAATCATGAAAAGCCTTCTACTTCCACATGAAAATAAGAGAGTTAAAGAGGCATTTTATGACAAAGGGAGAAACCCAGTGGTTAAAGACATCATTGCAGATGGAGACTGGGAATAGAAAGGGGGAAAATAGTTGGGGGACAAGGGATGTGGCAAGAAGAGAAGAGAAAGCAAGAGAACGGGGAAAAAGGAAAGGCTCAAAACATGAGACATTAGTTGAGAAAGCCTTGGTGGCATGAGCTGGTGGGGATTCCTATTCTGGGAAACAATAGAAATCAAGGGGAACCTGAAATGTCGTTCTTTTATTCATTAAATAAAATAGAATATTATTTAGTCACTCAATTTCTAAACCATGTTCTAAGAATTTAGGATATAATTTTGCTTTTTGGACCTCTTAGTCCTGTGAATTTGGCCAATATTTTTCAAATAATCAACCAAAATATATATTTATTTAAAAAAATAAGTTCTATTAAGGAGAGGTGCATCTCCATGAGACCATATAATAGGGACACATGATTAGATTCTTTCATTACAAGCAATCTAAATTACTTGGGTTAACAAAAGCAAAAATGAAAAGTATTGGAAGGATGTGGGGATCTCC
Organism: Glaucomys volans; assembly: GCA_020662805.1. Taxonomy (NCBI): domain Eukaryota; kingdom Metazoa; phylum Chordata; class Mammalia; order Rodentia; family Sciuridae; genus Glaucomys; species Glaucomys volans. Next base: position 317,239 of record JAJEJO010051707.1, read on the forward strand.
CAATAAAGAGGGACTAGCTGATAAACCAGAGTGAAAAACAGGAAGCACGGCCCCTTCAGGAGTAGGGAATAATGAGCAGGGCCTTCACATGAATTGGCTTTATTTTCTGTCTCTACAGTGCTGCTCAAGGCACAAATTCCTGTGGAGGAGTCAGAGTGGCCAAGAGCAGGTCATGTTGCCATTATTTGGATAAAGAAATGGAAATGACCTTCCTTGATAGCCCTATCAACACTGTACTAATGGGCAAAAGGTTCCCTCTCAGAAAACCAAGCTGTATTTCCCAGAAGCAGAATCATTGCTGAGCTGTTAAAAAAAATACAAAACAGATTTCCACTAAAGACAACTCTTGTAAACCTTAGGTAGGGTTTCCTGAAGGAAAGTCATTGCTGAACTGAGATGTGAAGGATGGATGGGGAATTAACTAGGGAAAGACTGAGTGCACATGTCATCAGGAGATGGCTTCCTAGGCACAGAGAATGCACAGTATGTGTTCAGGTGAAAAACTAATTAAAGACAAAATTCAACTCCTTAAGAAATTTGCCTGTGGGTAGCAATTCAATGCCATGCCTGGATTATTCATTAGCAATCATCTTTATTATCAGTATCATCATCATCACTTCTAAATGTGGGAATAAAATTCTCAGTCCATGAACATCAACAAAATTATGTAAAAGTCACCCTTTTTCAGACACTTGCATCTGGCCCTTAGGAAAAGGTTGATGAGAACCACCATTCTATAGACTAATTGTAATAGTCCATCATCCTTGTCATCACTTAGTAGAGGATTTCCTAGGATGGGGATTATTGCAAATAGTGAGTCAGTAGGGAATTTTTCCTCTTTACCTGTTATTATACTGATGAAATAGATTTTGGTATACATCATAGCATGTTAAAAATATATTCATTTATTTCTTTACTTTTTTGAACTGTGTAGATAATTACCCCTTGCTAGGCCAAAGTTGCATCATTCTGGAGACAGAAGCAGCTTCTCTCTACCACTTACTGTGAGATGTTGAGCAAAGTAGTTTTTCTTTTCTCTTCTTGGGTTGCTTTGTTTATGGAAATGGTAATGAAGCATATTCTCCAGAAGGCTTGCAAAAATTAATCACTTCTTCCATTTTATGAACAAGGAAAAGAAGGCCCAGAGAAGCAATGTAACTTGCTGAATATCACACAGCTTCTTGGTGAGGGAGCTGGACTTAGAACCCAGGCCTGTCTTCCATTCATCATGATTCTTGGAGAACTTGGATACACTTTCCCATACGCGTGGCCAGATTCTTGTCAGGATTATTAAAAACAAAAAAGGAGATCACTTCTACTCTGCTTCAATAATGTAAATAAAATTTTGTACATAAAATAGAAACCAGGGTTTTGAGTCCTAAATATAAAACTTCTTAGCTAGTTGACGGGGCATCCATTTTACCTTTCTGGACTTCAGTTGCTTCAATTGCTAAGTAAGTATAATGCCTGCCCAACTCCTTTCAGGGTCATTGTAAGGATCAAAATAAAAGAATGTATAAAAGGGTGCTTTGTACATCATAAAGCAAAATGCAAATATGCAGCATTGCTATTATAAGGTCCATTTTGAAAATTAGGAGATTCGACTTCTGAGATGCTAAATAATTTACCCGAGTTCACTCATTTTCTGTCTGAAAAGATCTCTGAACTTCAAGCTTTATTCCCTTTCCTCTAAACCTTGGACCCTCTCTTTGTCTGGAAACACAAAATTTAATCTTTAATTAAGCACTACCTTGAGTGTTATAATATGGCAATAATTGTGTATCTCTTTATAATTTAACTCTATTTTCAAATTCCTACCTTGCTAAAACTGAGCAAGAAAAAAGGTAGTCAAAATATGTAAACTAGTGTATTAGAAAAAATAATTAACTTTTCAATGTTGGCCTTCATTTGAAATGAGGGAAAACATTTTGCAAAGTCATCTTGAGGCTTCGAAGCATAATGATTCCTTTTTCCTCTTTTATCTGGCATTGAAGGAATTGACCTGGGGTATCTCTCCTAATGGAAATACTATAACTATCCTACAAGGAAACAACAATCAAATGATAAATCAATTGATCCCTTGTCTCAGCCCACAGTCACTGAATTCTCAGATAGGATGTTCTGACCTCATCGTATCCTTTCACTGTTACTCCTCTCTTACCTTATGCCAACATTTATATCATTTTCACCATTAATCATTTATCAATTATCATTGTCATCATCCTCATCCTCATCAATTTTACTGAAAAGATTCATTGAGCATTTACTATGTCTTTGGTATGATATCAAATACATTACATGTACTCTCTCGAACCTCATTGCAACCCCAAGAGGTAACTACTGTAAATATCTCTGGGTTTTAAGGGCAAGCAATATGCATTTCACAAATCTTTGTATCCTTTTTAGTGTTTGCAAATAAAGACCACATGTGTTTCCTTTTAGATGAAAGAGAGAGAACAATAGGATCTTCCAAATATTACTAAGAGATTTTATGAAATATCATAAGGTATCTAGTACCATGCCTGGCATATAGTATGTTTTTAATAACTGGCATATTTAAATTAGAACACATTTGCTTGGGAAAGCTTATGATGGACAAAAGCCATCAAAATCTGGGAATGAAGAATTAAAAATAATTTTTAACCAGTTTCATCTCCCCCTGATAATCGTGAGATGCATCTGACTCTCAGGAAATGTTATTTCACTTGGTGTCTATGCCTTTCTAGGGATTCCCTTTGAACTCAGGCTGAAATCTGTACCAGACACCAACTAATGCAATTCTCTGAAAGCAACTTCAATTACAAAAGAGTTACTTGTTACAGAATTATATTGAATAACAAAACAAGATTCTTCAGTGATATGTTAACAATATGTACAATGTGTTCCAATTTTAGTATATGTGTGTATGTATATTAACCAAGGGGTCTGAGATACATATATATGTGTATGTACATAATCATAGAAAAAATTGGTTAAAATACATACTGAGTGAATTATAGATGAATTTTTTTCTTTACCTTTTAAAGAAATTTCTTAGTTTTATATATTATTTAAAAATCTGTTTTCATTTAATGGACAGGAGAGAGGAGAAATGTTAAATTACAGGCAGCCTGTAGGGCCGTTGCATTAGACCCTAGATTTTTTGGGACCCTTCCCTGTGTCTTCCTGTACCCTGCAATCATGACAAGAGCACAGCTGAGCAAGTTTCTGAGTTTCCTGGCATTTCCTTGTAAAATCATGATTATTTTATACCTAGCTTCCAAATGTAGTGGGTGGATAAGCCTGACCATTTATATTCAAGTTTGAGAGTATAATCATAATGATAACAGTACCTTAACATTTATTTAGGGTTTACAATGTGCCGGGCACTACAACTCTCCCTGTATCCATTTCTTTATTGTCAAAAGAACCCCAAGAGATAGATTTTCTGTGTTTGACAGATATTAAGCACCTGTCCTGTACTAGAACTGTTCAAAACATTTGGGAAACAGTGAAAAAAGTGACTTTTCATTGTGGAGCTTACATGTCAGTGGTAAAAGACAAATAATGTCTCTAATTTACAAATACAGAAAGTGAGGCACAAAGAGATTAGGCAATTTACTCAAAATCACAGCTAACAAGTATAGGAACTATGGTTTGAATGACTCCTTCCTAATATTTGTGCTCTCAATTGTTATACTGCAAGCAATTAAAAAGGAAGTCCCATTGGAAGGATTATCTAAAAGCACTTGTAATATGTAATTAGTGAGATGAACCCTGAACCTGAGTATAAATTCACATTCTGACCTTGTATGTTAGGCATAAAGGGATGACTTCAAATCCCTTCTGTTGAAAATGTTGGCTTTGAGATCAAATGCCATTTGGTTTGACTAAGAAGAGACTGGGTAATCCCCAAATTCTAAATATTCCTAACATATGTAAATTTTTTATATACCAGAAATCCTAGTTAGGGAGTATGAGAGGTTTGAAAACATGCCTGGCCTGATTTCCTGTGCGAGTGGATTGGAGAGCACGTCTTCATAAAAATAAGTCTGATCAAGGTTTACAGCAGGAAAGAAAGACAAGAAAATGTGTCTCCTCTTGGAACGGAACCTGATTATTCCTCTCTACAACACCTAATAGTGCCATTGTCACTCTCCATACTTCATGAAACAAAGAGATGATGTTCTGCCTCCAAGATGACATGTGTCTCCCAGAAATGTATAGGGATGTGTGGGGATGTGTCACAATGTATTGGCTACTGATCACAGCTCAGCTATTCAACAAGAATTGAGTCTGGGCTGGGCTCCAGGGCAGACTCTGGGACTGTACCCAAAGAAAGTTCCTCTAGTTTTCTGCACACAAGAGAGATAAAGCTCAATGTCTGAAAAGGTTAGACTGAGCCAGATTGTGCCAGAGTACATTTCTTTTGTGCTTCTGCTAATTAGTCTGTATGCTTATGGTTATGTTTAATTGAAAAGAAAAAATATTCTGAAATAATACATGAAAAATTAGGAGAAAAAACTGAGACATTAAATTTCTAAATAGGTTTTATTATTTGAATTTACCTCAAGCTTTTGAATGCTCCCCAACTATTCTGTCGTCTTTTTTCTATTTTCTTTCATTAAGGTTTAGAGTTAAATTCTAAGCTAATTTATATGACTCAAAAGGCAGTGGAGCCTACTGTCATCCCCACATAAATGAGCTTTGAACTAGGCCCTCCTGAGTCATGGGCTTGTGTATATGAAATATTTCAAATGAAGTAGCTACAGGGAAAGGCAATGTTACCAACCACTTCCCCCCAAGATTTTAAATGGTGAGTTTCTCAAAATCCAGGACATCCAATTAACACACATATTTAACAAGTTATCTACTGTATGTAGCATGTTTCTGGCATATAATAAGCACTCAATAAATATCTGTCAGATTAATGGCCAAGAATATATTTCTAATTTCTTAAGAATGAAGAAAGAGGACTTTTTTTAGTGGTTCTGTTATATCTATGCAGAGCTTTTTATGTTATTTGAATGATACTGTTTGGGGGGGAAAAAAGGAAAAGAGTGCTTATTGACTCTGTCAGACATAAAGCAACTTTTGCTCCAAAGAATTTGAATTCATTTCAAAGCACAGATGCAGCTTAACAGCACAGCCTCTGGAAGAAACATAACACAGGCCACAGGAAAGGAAGTTAAAAGAAAGCCATGCTAACATTTCATGTGCGTGGTGTTTCTTCAATCATCTTGAAGTAGTAGTTCCCTCCTGAGATACAAGCAACTTCCATCCTCTTCTCCTTTGGCAAAGAGTTACAAAAGCTTTGTAGGAGATGGTTGGTGAAAAGCAGGGGGCTGTGGGCACCTGTTCTATATTCCTCCTTTATGCCCAGAATTCTCTCTTTCTAACCCTGAGCTTGTTTTTTGTACATTGCTACACAGAATATGCAACAGAATAATGGGGTAGTTTTCGGTGTTTCAATAGTGCCCTTTCTTACTGTTTTCATTAAAATAATGAATGTCAGTCTTTGATCTGATGTGACTGAAGGTTAATTGGTAAGCATTTTTGTGGGTGGGGTTGTCAGTACAGGGGCTGTCAGGCCCTGCTGTGTGCTGCTGATAGCTGCTTTGCATGGAACCAGACCAGCAGAAACAGCCTGATTAGCTCTGTGATTATTTCTTATATGATATAATCAGGCTGAGGTACCACAACAATGAGGTATCTGTCCCCTTTCTAAACCAAGTCTGAGCATAGGCAACAAAAAAGGAGGACTGAGGAGGAGATGGAATGCTTTATGTGCAATCAAACTGCAGTGATCCCAGAAGAGATTGGTAGAATCATAATGCCACAGAGGTGGCAATGCTAATTTAAATCAGACACATTAAGAAGCAAATTACGAAAAATCACTTTAAACACTTTTTGGAATACGTTAAAGCAAAGAAACAGACAAGGGGCTTAGCATCCTTTTCAAAACAAATAAACAAACATTGAAACCCACATAAGAAAAGACTGTTCTCCTTTGAAAGCTGGGTTGATGGACATTAGCCTTCTCTCCTTATGTGTTAATGAAGCTGAACTATGAAAAATCCTTCCTATTGAAGAGGCTCCTTTTACAACTTTTCTCTGTGGCCAAGGTTCCTCTGAAGAGTATACCAAAAATGTTCTTAAGCACATTAACTCTGTGGTGTCCAGGTGGCCATCAGTTGGTAATGCATTACTATAGAGCTCACTAAATAGACACTGGTGTGGTCCTTAATGAATTACTGGTACAATACAAGAATCAAAATATGCCAATGGCCTCTGAGGCCAACGTACTTCAGAAACTTTAGTCCTATAAGGGTTTGATGCCACCAAGAGAGGAAATATAACTACAAAGACAATAATAAGTTTTGACAAAGTGATAGGGGGCCCTTTAGCCACAGTACCTTTTGAACTCATTGACCACCTTCTCCCATTGCATGTTGCTTAGGTCTCTGCATTCTCTCCTCAAAATGTGCTTATTATGGTTTAGGTATGAGGTGTCCCCCAAAAGCTAATGTGTGAGAAAATGCAAGAAAGCTTAGAGATGAAAAGACTGGGTTATGAGAGCCTTAAGGCAATCAGCACATTAATCCCCTGATAGGGATTAACTGGGTACTGGGTGGTAGGCAGGTGTGGCTGAAGGAGGTAGGACCCTAGGAGTATGCCTTTGGGATAGATATTTTGTCCTTGTGGGGCAGAGTGCTCTCTCTCGCTCTCTCTCTTTCTCTCTCCCTCCCTCCCTCCCTTCCTCCTTCCTGGTGCCATGTTCCCAGAGCCTTTCCTCCACCACACTCTTCCACCCTTACGTTCTGCCTCATCTCAAGCCTGAGGAATGGAGCCAGCTGTCTATAGACTGACACCTCTGAAAGCGTGAGTCCCAAAATGAACTTTTCCTCCTCTAATTGTTATTGTCAGGTCTTTATTTCTACCATACAAATTTTCATTTTCCCCTTTATTTTTTTTTAATGATGGGGTTGAACCCAGAGCACTTTACCACTGAGCTACATCCCCAAGCCCTTTTTAAATTTTATTTATTTATTAATTTTTTTGTAGACATGTTTCCACTAAGTTACTTAGGGCCTCACGAAATTGCTGAGGCTGATCCCAAACTTGTGATCCTCCTACCTAGTCTCCCAAGTCACTGGGATTATAGATGTGGGCCACCATGCCCAGCCCAAATTTCCATTTTCATCTTTATTGCTTATGTAGCATAGAAAAGTGTTTATCAGAGAAGCTACACACAAATCCCACAAACACACTAATGCACATTCCCAAGTTCATGTGTTTTTAGATTCACTGATTTTGATGAACTATATTCTAGGTATTTCAGAAATTACTATTTAGTAGTGGTTACTGATGGGTAAAACTGGCTAAGAGTTTGGAAAATTATTAATTCATCAAAATAGAAGCCTGAAAAATCAAGATGTTGTATGTCTTTCCATTCACATCTTTTATTTTCACTTTTCCTGTTTCTCATAGAACGACATTCCCTGAGACTATATCACTTTGTATACATTTCCCCCAAATGCCATTTTAAGTAAAAAGCTATTCATTCCCTTTCCTGCCTCAGGACCCTTAGCAGTAATGTCAGAAAACTTTATGTTCAAGACAGAACTAAAAATGAAGGTAAAGGTAATCTCTTATGTTCAGATCTAACTAAGTAACTAAATTAATGCACACATATATGTTATGTGCACACACCACACATACTCATCCTTTTATAACTTTGTGGTTAATAAAAAAACATGTACTTAGAAACTAACTTCTTATTATACTATTCTGAGACCTGGAAGCATACATACATTTCAACATTGATTCTCTATTTTTTTCTGATAAAATTTTATATGTAGAAATAAATATATTGTTTTAATGTAAACAGTCAACTATGGAGTCAATAGTTAGTAGAAGCTAACTAGATGGACTATTGTTTATTCTTTACTCAAGTCCTATTACTGAGGGTTTGGTGCTGAGCTAGAACTCTTAAGGCCAATAGCTGCAGAGACGATAATAATTCTGCCAAAATGACAGGAGGCCCTTTAGCCATTGTCCTTTTTTGAACTCATTCACCCTTTTCTTATGAACCTCTGCAGCAGAATTTGAGTAAAGTAACAATAGTGACACCATTTCCAAAACAAAGAACTACACAAAACCTTAGAAACTTGGCAGGTGCAATTGAATATATATATTTAGGAAGCAATTTTACAAAGTCTTAATGTGACCCAATGTACCAAGTTTGCTGTTCGCTAGAAAACACAAATTCTTCTTTGAAAATATGTTATATGTTTGTCTCTTAATCTCCTCTTCTATTTTAGAAAATGAGATTTCCATTGAATTCCATTATATAACTTTCTATTAAATCCAGACAAAAGTAGATAGAAATACCTGATTCCCCCACCCGACAGTATTTGTTGCTGAGTATTTCTCTGGTTATCATCAACCAAAGTAATTTTTTGATCTTTAGAATTTCCAAGAGAATGTACCAAATTCACATTTTTCCTTACTGACCCAACTATCTTATAGAAATTTGAACATAAAAGGTGGCAATATCACACGCTAAATCAATCTTCTTGGTTTATTCAATATTTATTCATGCTTTGCATCCATTTGGTATTGAGTCAGATTTTAATGTACTGCATGTACACTTTGTCTCAGCCTGAAGCAACGAATTTTAGGTCCACTAATTTCTAATATGCCCCCCCACTACAAACAGACATTGAATGATCATTATAGATTGGTATCCTGCCAAACTTCTAAGGGCAAATCCAGAGATTTTATGGTATTGGGTACATCATTAAGTTTGGCCATTTAGGGATAAAGAAATGACAGAAAAGATGTGTGGTTGCCCTTAGCAACTCCTGCATCACTTGCTATTTGTGTTATCTGTGAGCTACAGGGCGTCACCTTCTTTTTAAGAAACACAAACATGCACATACAGTATACCCCATGATAGTTTTTAACTAATGACAAATTCTGCAATAATAATAACCTGAGAATTGGAGCACGTATTCCTTTGGTTTCACTTTTCTGTTTGTCATGTCAATATTTTCAAAATGTACTACTTTATTTTGCCTTCTTTTTTTTTTTTAAACTCCACTGAATGATATTTTTATGGAGAAAATAAGAGGCAGTGGAGCGTTACATTTGATTGCAATAGCAGCCTGTTTAAAACAACAATAACTGCTTCGGTCAATAATTTGAGAGACTCCCCACTGTAGAAATCTGACTTTCAGATAATTTTCTCTCCAATTTCTTGATGTGCATTTATTAATGTTCTCTTCTTTAAAGGTCATAGCACAATGTTTGTTATAGGGGTGCATTAAAACAGAAGCATTGTTTTTAATCCAAAATATTCTGAATTCAACCAAATAATGTTTGGAAATGTTTATAGGCCAAAAAGAAGTTGTTTTGTGCCCATTTAACTAATAAGAACTTGTTTGAAAATTGTTTAAGAATTTCCACTGTTGGTTGGCTGACCTGTAACAGTGGTCCATTTGCTGCTCTGTCACTGAGACATAAAATGGTTATGTTTATTTCCTCTTCTCCTTCTCCCAATAACAAGTGAATCACAATTCCCCTACAAGGAAAACCTGGAATGTAGCCTTTGAGTTGCTTCTTTAAAAATACTCTGTTCTCCCTGATAGACAGAACCACAGCTTCTGGGACAGAAGTCCCCTGTGTTTCTCCTTTGCTAACAAAGCAATAAAACTTCTTTTTCCTTTTTCTCAAAAACCCATGTCTTCATTATTGGATTGGCCGCCGAAACAATGACCAAACTTTTGGTAACACTCCCAGCCCTTCCAGAAAGGCAATTATAAAAAATGAATTAATATTTTTTCAGATATCCCTCAACATATTGCACATTTTTATTACAAAATTAAATAATATAACTCAAAGTTGTCTTTAAACAAATTAATTCACCTGAGGCACTTTTTAAAAACAGGGATACATTGATGGAGACTTGTTACTTTAAGAATTACTCTCAAACTGTGGTATATATACACAATGGAATATTATTCAGCCATACATAAAGAAGAATAAATTTATCAAATTTGCAGGTAAATGGATGGAGTGGGAGAATATCGTGCTTATTGAGATAAGTCAATCCTGCAAAAACCAAAGGCCGAATGTTTACTCTAATAAATGGATGTTGATACACAATGGGGGTTGGGGAGGTGTTAAGGGAAGAATGGAGGAATGTTGGATTGTGTAGAGGGAAATGAGGGGAGGGGAGGGGGCCGGAGGAAGGAAAGATGGAGGAATGAGACAAACATCATTACTCTATGTACATCTATGATTGTGCAAATGGTGTGACTCTACATCATGTACAACCAGAGAAATGAAAAGTACTCTATTTGTGTACAATGAATCAAAATGCATTCTGCTGTCATGTATAACTAAATAGAGCAAACAAGAAAAGAAATGAAAGGATAGTTGTTTTCATGTATGAATACACAAATGGTGTGACTCTACTTCATGTACAACCAGAAAAACAATAGTTGTTCTGTTGTTCTCCATTTGTGTACAATGAAACAAAATAAAAATTAAAAAAAAAAAGAATTACTCTCTATGCCCTGCCTTCAGGAATGTTCCATTGGAGGACTTGGGAGCAAACTCTATGATTCCAAACACCCCCATCCCTTGACCCCACCCCACCCTTCCCCTATGTCTTGTCTAAGTATTCACTCTGCTGTCAGGATTGGATGTATGCACCACAGAGAAAGGACTACAATTCCTACCATTTCCTCTTCCTGTGTAGGTCCTGAGCCTACCCCAATGCCTGATCCAAAGGTAGGTAGGTACTTCAGGTCCCCTAGCACTGCAAGGCTGCCAGGATCAGAGGCCCTTGGAAGCAGCAGAGCTCAACTCACCAGTGCCTGAGGAAATCTCCATTGCCTGACTAGTGCCATCAATCCCATTTTAAGAATGGCCCAACAATGAGCAAACCACACCTACTGCTGGCTGCACCACAACTGCCTGAACCACTCGAGAGTCCCCATATGTGCATGGTCCCGAGACAGTGGGTCTTTTGGACTCTGTCATGGTATGCACTATGTACAAAGTCATTCATTACAACCAGATTAACTATAGGAAGACTACATTACACTTTCCAGGCAGAACCAAAGGCAACATTGCCTACCAAACTGAAACCCCAATACAAATCAGGAGAAAACTGCTTACTACAAAAAACATCCCATTAATCTAATCACCTGAAGTGTGTATTCAGCATAGGACAAGATACACAAAAAAATAAGGTAACAAGATACCTCCAAAATAACATAATAACTCTCTAACAACAAATTTTTAAAAACAGGCATTGAGGAAATTGCTGGTGAAGAATTTTTTAAAGTATTATAAAAAAGTTTATTGAGATCCAAAAACAATACAGACAGTTGAATGGAAGTAGGAAAACAATGTACAGTATGAATTAGAAATTTAGCAAAGAGAGAGATCTTGGAAAAGAATCAAGCAGAAATCTTAGCAATGAAGAATTCAATAAGTCAAAGTTGAAAACTTCAACATTAGATTAGATCAGCATAAGAAGGAATATCTAAACTTAAAGACAAGTCTTTTGAAATAGACCAAAAAGAAAAGAAGAAAGAATGAAGAAAGTCTTCAAGACCATTGGAATACCATTAAATGAACAATATCTTCATTTCTGTAGTACCCAAAGGAGAAGAAAAGAAAATGTGGTATATATGAACAATGGAATATTGATGAAATTCTGTCATTTACAGCAAAATGGATGAAAATGGAGGACATTATATTAAGTGACATAAGCCAGACACAGAAAGACAAGTACCTCATGTTTTCTCTCATATGCATAAGGTAAAAAACAAAACTGACCCAAATATAAAATACTGATTAGTAGAGGCTGAGAGGGGTGGAAAGTGTTGATAAAGGGAGGATGAATTTGATTAATGCATGCCGTATGCATGTGGTGAGGTATCACTCTAAGCACTATTAAGATGCACAATTATTTGCATTTCTCTAATTATTAGACATGTTGAACACTTTTTCATATATTTATTGATCTCCTGTTCATCCTTTTCTGTAAAGTGTCTGTCCAGATCATTGACCCATTTATTGATTGGGTTCTTTGTATTTTTGGTATAAAGTTTTGTAAGTTCTTTATAAATTTTGGAGATTAGTGCTCTATCTGAAGTGCGTGTGGAAAAGATTTTCTCCCTTTCTGTACACTCTCTTTTCACATTATTGATTATATCCTTTGCTTAGAAAAAGCTTTTTAGTTTGAATCCATCCCATTTATTGATTCTAGCTTTGATTTCTTGTGCTTTGGAAGTCTCTAAGATCTCATCTTACTCTAATTAGAATGGCTATTATCAAGAACACAAAAAATAATAGATGCTGGCTTGGATGTAGGGAGAAAGGCACACTTTTACATTGCTGATGGAGTTGCAAATTGGTACAGCCATTCTAGAAAACAGTATGGAGATTTCTCAGAAAACTTGGAATGGACCCACCTTTTGACCCAGTTATCCCACTCCTCGATTTATACCCAAAGGACTTAAAACCAGATTACTACAGTGATGCAGTCACATCAATGTGTATAGCAGCTCAATTCATAATAGCTAGACTGTGAAACCAACCTAGATACCCTTCATCAGATGAATGGATAAAGAAACTGTGGTATATGTATACAAAGGAATATTATTCAGCCATAGAGAATAATAATATTATGGCATTTGCAGATAAATGGATGGAATTGGAGATTATCATGCTAAGTGAAATAAGCCAATCCCAAAAAAACAAAGGCCAAATGTTTTCCCTGACAAGTGAATGATGATATGTAATCACGTTGGGGGGGTGAGAGAAGAATGGAGGAACTTTAGATTACGAAGGGGGAAATGAGAGGGGGAGGAGGAGGGGGTATGAAAAATGGAGGAATGAGACAGACATCATTACCCTATGTTCATATATGATTACATGAATGGCATGAATCTACATCATGCGCAACCATAGAAATGAAAAGTAAAACCCCATTTGTGTACAACGAATCAAAATGAAGTCTGTAAAAATTAAAAATAAAAAAGATGCACAATGAATACATGTTAATAAATGAAATAAAACATTGAAAAGAAATGAGTATCCTACAATGCATAAAAGAATCACCCATGGGGTGGGACAGGGGGGATTACTTTCTGATATGAAAGCACATAGGCATTAGGGTTGCTCAAAAATACATTTCTCCTCCTGGCACATAGTAGACTTGGATCATCTATCATTGCCCCTTTGAATTTAGGTGAAGTCATGTAACTTATTTTTGCCAATAAAATATGAACAAGAGAGGACATGTGTTCCTTTATGGATTAAATCCTTCTAACTAGTGATTGTTCTGCTTCTTTCCCATCTCCCACCTCCGTATCAATTGTGGAAGCAGGTGTTGAGACACAGCTCAGATCTCTGAATTTTCTGAGCTGGAACCCAGCTGAAGTTAAGATGTTAAGGATTTTCAGTTACTGAAGCATAATCTAGTACAATTTGATGACTATAAAAATGAAAAAGAAATGAAGTCAAATCCTATGTCTGTTGAAGCTTAATCACTGCAGAAATTAGTTTACATTTGTTTTATCTTTGACTTACAAAGTTGAGAATAGGGTATCTTCCCATCAAGAATCCTATAAAGGACTACAAAAAATAGCTCATCCTTCCATTTATTCATGCCCTGTTTTAGTCAGTATTTTCATTTCTGTGACCAAAAGACCTGATAAGAACAATTTTAGAGGAGGAAAACTTTATTTTGGAACTCAAGGTGTCAGAAGTCTTAGTCCATCGACAGCCAGATCCATTGTTCTGGGCTCAATGTGGCAAAACATGGTGGAAGACTGGTGGAGGAAAGCAGCTCAGGATGTGACACCATAAAACAGAGAGAAATGGCTCCCATCACCACAGACAAAACATAAACCCCAAGGGCACGTTTCTATTGACCTATGTCATACAGCCACATCCTACCTGCCCACAGTTACCATCCAGTTAATCCCTATCAAGGAATTAATGCACTGACTAGGTTGAGACTCTCATAACCAATCATTATATCTCTAAACTTTCCTGTATTTTCTCACACATGAGTTTTTGGGGAACACCTCATATCTAAACCATACTACTCCCCTTTGCCATGTTATTTTTGAAGGTTTTCTACTCTGACTCTGAGCTTTGCCACATAACCTCATGTGGAATGTTAGCAATAGTAAAATAAAAAAGGTCCTATGAATGACTATATGAATGGGTATATCCTTTCTCTTCTTTCTCTTCCATTGCCATCAGAATATTTCTGATAAAATGATGAGAGATGTGAAATGATGAGAAACATATGGGACAGAATCAAGTTGTCCAGATCACCCAGATGAATGGAAAGACAACCATATCCCCCAAATTTGGAAGAACCTAACCAAGGTCAACAAAATCCTAGAAAACCATCCAAGGCACATGAACAATAAGTACTTTCTGAATGCCAATGAGGTTTTGTGATTATTTGGTACAGAACATTATTATGAATTGAGATAACTCATATCTTCCTGCTCCCACCCCCCATCACCATTCTCCACAGCTCTTATAAAAAAAATTAGACCCTGGAATAATTACAAACATGCATGTTACAAAACAGCATGTTTGTAATTATTCCAGGGTCTAATTTTTAATTTAATTTAATTTTTAATTTAATCTAATTTTCCCTTCTATATCTTTCATTTTTAAAAAATCATGTCTTTGAGAGATGTATGGTACAGTTACCTTTTGCAAAGCTAGGGGTACTCAATCTTCATCATACTAGCATTTTTGTTCTATTACTAGGCTCCTCTGCTTTAGCAGCCTTTCTTGTCTGAACACTGGTCAAAAAAGTCTTCTGCCTGAATTATGTGCATATCCTTGTGTACAGTGTACATAAAACATGTATTTTAAGAGATTCATTGAGCACAAAAAGTAGTTTCAAGTCAATATAAACTTTGTTAGTCATGTCTTCTCTGTTATAATCCAGACAATTGACTCAGTGAAGGAATGAATCCTGAATATTTTATACTACAGTTAACACTGAAGTGGTTTTTTCATTTTCCCTTGCCCAACAAAGAAAGGTAGGCTATGGAAGGCAAGACACTGTCAGAAGACAAAATTTTAGTAACTTATTTCTGATTCGTTTATAGTTTCCTCTTCAAAGAATTGCACTAAATTTGTTTGACTTCATATATAAAAGGAAAATATATTTCAGACACAGTTATAAGTCAAAATAAAGAAAAAGGTTGAATGTATCTCCAAATAAATTATTTTAAAGATTTTAAAAGATTCTCTGAAGTCATTGTGGATTTTGTTTATCAAAGTACTCTCACCCATGTCCAAAAGATGTCAAAAGTTATTTTAAGAGGTACTTTAGACAAGTCAGTTTTATTTTGAATGAACATTATTTCCAACAGTTCAAGGTCACCATAACATTATTTTCATATTATTTTGCAGGTTTTAAACTTAAATGTGCTTAAAATGTGTTTTCAAGAGAACATGAAAATACTATTTCAAGGAAATGAACCTACTTTGTCTTTCCTCATCCAGTTTAACTCTCCTCATCTGGAAAGTATTGATTCCTCTATTCTTCCTATAAGTATGTATTACAAACTACTGACTACCAGGATTGCATATCAACTTTCTAGTATTATCAATATCAAAGATCTACTATTGACTCTCTAAAATTAGTTTTAGCCATTTTGGACCATGTTTAGGATAAGGTTACAAAAGCCAAATCTTAAAAACTAATACCAAACTCTCTAATGAGACAAAAAAGAGATACTAAAGTTTTGTTTGGTTTCTTTTCAGTTACCTTATCAAAGAGCAAACAAAGCTTCTTTCAAGAGGCCTTACTCTGCACACACCTCTGCCTCCATATGTATTTAATAGGATAGGGATAGTTTTGACTAATTTATAAAGTGCCATAGTTGGCCTGACAATAAACTCTCATTTACTCATCGTAAATCCACTAAATCTATCAAAAGTGAATCACAATCTTTGGATTGATGTTAGACACTTTGCATATTTTCATAGTAAATCAACACTTGGTTATTTAACACAGGTGTTTCTGTAATTGCACTACTTTAGGAAAATTCAATGCTCAATGGCCCTCAAGCACTTCCACCTGTCAAGTGTATGGGTCCATTATTAGTATACTGAATGAAATTATAAAATGTGTAAAATATTTAACTGATGAAAGACATAGTTTTGCTAAATCTGATTCTGATTATGTTTTTCTCATCACTTCATTCATATTAAGCACATTTTCACACCAAATACCACTCCAAAAAGCTAACATTGCTAATAATCTACTTAGCAAGAAAAACAAATGTCACATTCAAATGAAGATGTTGAATTTAAAGAATAGATAGTATTCTACATTACAAAACTGATTTTGAAGAATAAAGAAGGAAAACAGAAAGGCAGTGGACTATTGCAGCAGTGCTATTCCATAATATAATATCATAAACTACAGGACTGATAGTACATTGCAAAGCATTAAATGAGTTTATAAATCATTGAAAGAAACCTTTTTTAAGTAAAAATAGGCACAGAGATGGCAGGGATATAGTGCTTAGGATTGTGCTATGGGAAAATGCAAAATAACTAAATAAAATAATAACAGATTTCTGTCCCCTCAAAAACCTTACTAACTAGTTTGGAATTCAAAACTAATATGATAATCAATTAGTGAACAAGCAGATGTTAAATCTTCACAAACAAGGTGAAACTGGAGGTGAACTTCAGAAAATATGAACAAGAAAAAACATCATCTTCTCAAGAGGGTAACAATTAGCACTAGTGAAGTACAGAGGTGGGAATAAACATGAAGGAGGCCTAGAGAATTGTCACTTGAAATACTGGATAATTTAGGTACAATTTTTATAAAACTTTGGATTGTTATTTTTATCATTATTATTTATTTCTAAGCATTTTTCAATTTCCATTATAGTTTCTTATTTGTCCCATGAGTAATTTAGAAATGATTTTAATATCTGGAAGTATCAATATCTTTTCTTCCTGTTTTTGTTACTGATAATCCAACTTAATTGCACTATCATCGGAAATTCATTGGCATAATATACACACTTTGAAATTTTTGACAACTTCTTTTGTGGTTTAGTGTGTTCAATTTTTGTGAATACCCTATATGTTCTTAAAAAGAAAAAATATAACACCTAACTGTTGAATTCAGAGATATATCATATTTACATGTATTATATATATGTATGTGTATATATATATATATATATATCCATTAGTTAAGTTCAATTAATTATGTTGTTCAAATCATCTACAGTTTCATTAAACTCTGTCAGCTTAACAGTTGAGAGAACCCTCTTGAAATTTCGTACTCTAATAATAGGCTCATATATTTTTCTCTGAAATTCCATCAATTTGGTTTTATATCTTGAAGCTATTATTACTTACATACTCATGATTCCATTATCATCATATAGTGACCCTCTTTACCTCAAACATTAATTACTCTTAAAGTATCTTTTGTCCAATACTAATGCCCAATCTTATCTAATGCTAGAATTTGTCTGATGCATATTTTTCAATTCTTTTAAATTTCCCATGCTATTTATGTATTAGGATTTTCTCTAATAAATAATGTTTGGATTTTTTAACCAATCAGATAATCTAGCTTTCTAGTGGGTGAGTTTAATTCAGTAATATTTATTAGGATTTACTGACATTTGAACTTGTTTCTACAATCCCTATAACCTTCTTTTCTCTTGATTAACTTTAAAAGAAAGTAAATCAACATCAAAGTCTCGAGAATGTTAATGCATTTTTACCCTAATCATCTCCTCCTTAATTATGCAATTTTGTTTTTAAGTACTTTCTCTTTTCTTTTATGTAACACATAATATATGATTATTATTTAGCAAATACGTCTGTATATATACATATGTGTCACTAACTACGTGCCCTCCATTCACTTTTTCCTGTCAGACATTACTTCTGGAGTTATTTTTCCTTTACCCAAGAGTCTTCTTTAGAAGTTTATTAATAATTTCTTGGTGATAAATTTCATCATTTTGGTTTATATCAAAATAACAATACAAAGGAACTTTCCCATTCTCTTCTCGATTTCTTTGTTGTGTTTAAAACACCTTCTATTACCTAGCATGCACAAAGTCCTGCATTCCTCTTTGGCCCTGGGGGGAAAAAAAGAAGTCTTTCATTATCCTAATTGTCATTTCTAAGTGCCTGTTCTTCCTCCTAATTTTTATAAAATATTTTCATCCTGAATGTTCTTCAGGTGTACTAGAATATCCCTAAGTGTGTATTTAAAAATTATGATTGCTATTTGTTGAAATTCTTATGTCTGGGGATTTGTCTTTTATGAGTTCTGGAATATCATCCATGGTCTCTTTAGATAGATAGAGTTCTTTTATCTATATTGTTTCCTTATTACATAGCTATTTATATTATACTCTCTCATTTTATCATATATGTCTCTAAAACCCCTGTCTTTCTAGGATCACTCTGGAAAAAAAATTCTGGTTAACTATTTTTCTATTTAGTGGTTTATAATTTGTTCTAGAATCTGTATAGTACATTTTTAATTTAAACAACTATGCTTTCATTTCTTTAATTGTTTGCTCTCTTTAGTTATATATGACAACAGAATGCATTTTGATTCACTGTACACAAATGGAGTACAACTTTTCATTTTTCTGGTTGTACATTATGTAGAGTCACACCATTTGCACAATCATACATGTACATAGAATAATGACGTTTGTCTCATTCCTCCAACTTTCCATCCTTCCACCCTCTCCCCTCCCCTCATTTCCCTCTACACAATCCAACATTCTTCCATTCTTCCAACCACCCATTGTTTATGAGCATCCACTCATTAGAGTAAATATTTGGACTTTGTTTTTCAGGGATTGGCTTATTTCACTTAGCATGTTATTCTCCAACTCCATCCATTTAACTGCGAATGCCATAAATTTATTATTTTTTATGGCTAATATTCCATTGTCTATATATACCACAACTTCTTCATCCATTCATCTGTTGAAGGGTATCTAGGTTGGTTCCATAATCTAGCTAGTGTGAATTGAACTGCTATAAACATCGATGTGGTTTCATCACTGTACTATGATGCTTTTAAGTCCTTTTGGTATAGATCAAGAAGTGAGATAGCCAGATCAAATGGTGATCCCATTCCAAGATTTCTGAGGAATCTCCATACTGCTTTCCAGAGTAGCTGCACCAATTTACAATCCCACCAGCAATGTATGAGTGTGCCTTTTTCCTCACATCCTCACCAACACCTGTTGTTGCTTGTATTCTTGATAATAGCCATTCTAATTGAAGTGAGATGAAATATTAGGGTAGTTTTGATTTGCATTTCTGTAACTATTAGAAATCTTGAACATTTTTTAATATATTTGTTGATTGACTTTATATCTTCTGTAAAGTCTGCTCAGTTGCTTAGCCCATTTATTGATTGGGTTATTTGTATTTTCGATGTTAAATTTCTAGAGTTCTTTAAAAATTCTGGATATCAGTGCTCTATCTGAAGTGCCTGTAGTAAAGATGTTCTCTCACTCTGTAGGCTCTCCATATTATTGTTTCCTTTGCTGAGAAAAAGTTTTTTTAATTGAATCCATCATATTTATTGATTCTTGCTTTAATTTCTTGCTCTTTAGGAGACTTGTTAAGGAAGTCTGATCCTAAGCCAACATGATGAAGATTTGGGCCTACTTTTTCTTCTATTTGTTGCAGCGTCTCTGGTCTAATTCCTAGGTCCTTGATCCATTTTGAGTTTTGGGCAGGGTGAGAGATAGGGATTTAATTTCATTTTGCTGCATATGGATTTCCAGTTTTCCCAGTACCATTTCTTGACAAGGCTGTCTTTTCTCTATTGTATGTTTTTGGTTCCTTTGTCAAGTTTAAGATAAATATTGATGTGGATTTGTCTCTGCGTCTTCTATTCTGTACCATTGGTCTACCTGTCTATTTTGTTGGCAATACCATACCATTTTTGTTACTATAGTTCTGTAGTATAGTTTGTCTTCTGGTATTGTGATACCTCCTGCTTCACTTTACTTGCTAAGGATTGCTTTGGCTATTCTGGATCTCTTATGTTTCTAAATGAATTTCATGATTGCTTTCTCTATTTCTATGAGGTATGTCATTGGAATTTTAATTGGAATTGCATTGAATCTGTTTAACACTTTTGGTAGTATAGCCATTTTTTTAATTAATTTATTTATTTTTGGTTCAATGTACACAAATGGAGTACAACTACCGTTTTTCTGGTTATGTACAAAGTAGAATCACACCATCTGCATATTTTGACATTTTTAATTTTGCCTATCCAAGAACATGGGAGATCTTTCCATATTCTAAGGTTTTCTTTATTTTCTTTCCTTTTTTAAAAATTTTTTTTATTCATTTAATTTTGATTCATTGCACACAAATGGAATACAGCTGTTGCTTCTCTGGTTGTACACAAAGTAGAGTCACACCATCTGTGCATTCATACATGTACACAGGGCAATGATGTCTGTCTCATTCTGTTATTATTCTTGCCCCCCCACCCCAAACCCCCCCCTTCCCTCCCTCTATGCTATCTATACTTCCTCCATTCTTGCCTCCCTTCCACCCTGCATTATGCATTATCATTCACTTATCAGAGAGATCATTCGGCCTTTGGATTTTGGGGACTGGCTAATTGGAGCATGACGGTCTCCAACATCATCCATTTACCTACAAATGCCATAATTTTATTCTTCTTTATGGCTGAGTAATACTCCATTGTGTATATATACCACAGTTTCTTTATCCATTCATCTATTGAAGGGCATCTAGGTTGGTTCCACAATCTAGCTATTATGAATTGAGCAGCTATGAACACTGATGTGGCTGCATCACTGTAGTATGCTGATTTTAAGTTCTTTGGGTATAGGCCAAGGAGTGGAATTCCTGGGTCAAATGGTAGATCCATTCCAAGTTTTCTAAGGAATCTCCACTCTGCTTTCCCGAGTGGCTGCACCAACTTGCAATCCCACCATCAATGTATGAATGTACCCTTTTCCCCACATCCTCACCAACACCTGTTGTTGCCTGTATTCTTAATAAAAGACATTCTAACTGGGGTAAGATGAAATCTTAAGGTGGTTTTGATTTGCATTTCTCTTATAATGAGGGATGTTGAACATTTTTTCATAATTCTGTTGATTGCTTATAGATCTTCTTCTGTAAAGTGTCTGTTCATTTCCTTGGCCCACTTTCTGATTGGGTTATTAGTATTCTTGGTTTAAAGATTTTTGAGTACTTTGTAGATTCTGGAGATTAGTGCTCTATCTGAAGTGTGTGTGGCAAAGATTTTCTCCCACTCTGAAGGCTCTCTCTTCACATTGCTGATTGTTTCCTTTGCTGAAAAAAAGCTTTTTAGTTTGAGTCTATCCCAATCATTGATTCCTGCTTTTATTTCTTGTGCTTTGGGAGTCATGTTATGGAAATCTGGTCCTAGGCCAACATGATGGAGATTTGGACCTATTTTCTCTTCTATTATGTGCAGGGTCTCTGGTCTAATTCCTAGGTCCTTGATCCATTTTGAGTTGAGTTTTGTACAGGATGAGAGATATAATTTCTTTCTTTAGTGTCCTATAATTTTCATTGTAGAGGTCTTTCACTTCTTTTGTTAGATTGATTCCAAAGCATGTTTTTGAGGCTACTGTGAATGGGGTAGTTTTCCTAATTTCTCTTTCAGAGGTTCATCACTTATGAATAGAAATGCATTAGATTTATGAGTGTTGTTTTATATCCTCCTACTTTTCTGAATTCTTTTACTCTTTCTACAAGTTTTCTGGTGGAGTTTTTTTGGATTCTCTAAATATAGAATCATGTCATTGGCAAATAGTGATAGCTTGAGCTCTTCTTTTGCTATTCATACCCTTTTAATTTCTTTGGTCTGTCTAATTGCTCTGCTAGTGTTTCAGGGACAATATTGAATAGAAGTGGTGAAAGAGGGCATCCCTGTCTTGTTCCAGTTTTTAGAGGGAATGTTTTCAGTGTTTCTCCATTTAGAATGATGTTGGCCTTAGGCTTAGACTAAATAGCCTTTACAATGCTGAGGTATGTTTCTACTATCCCTATTTTTTTCTAGTGTTTTGAGAATGAAGGGGTGCTGTGTTTTATCAAATGCTTTTTCTGAATCTATTGAAATAATCATGGGATTCTTAATCTTAAGTCTATTGAGGTGGTGAATTACATTTATTGATTTCTGAATGTTGACACAACCTTGCATCCATAGGATAAGCCCCACTTGATCATGGTACTCTATCCATTTAATATGTTTTTGTATGTGATTTGTCAAAATTTTGCTAAGAATTTTTGCATGTATGTTCATCCTGGATATTGGTGTGAAGTTTTCTTTCCTTGATGTGTCTTTGTCTGCTTTTGGTATCATGTTGATACTAGCTTCATAGAATTCACTTCAAAGGGTTCCCTCCTTTTCTGTTACATGAATGCTTTGGGGAATACTGTTGTTAGTTCTTCTTTGAAGGTCTTGTAGAACTCAGCTGAGAATTGAGAATCCATCTGATCCCAGGCATTCTTGGTTGATAGGCTGTTGATGGCTTCTTCTATTTCATTGCTTGAAACTGATCATTTAAATTGCATATGTCCTCCTGCCTCAGCTTGAGTGGATCATATATCTCTAGAAATTTGTCAGTATCTTCAAGATTTCCTATTTTGTTGGAGTATTGATTTTCAAAATAGCTTCTAATCATGTATTTCAGTTGTGTCTGTCATGATACTTCCTTTTTCATCATGAATTTTAGTAATTTGAGTTTTCTCTCCTCTTCATTAGTGTGACTAAGGGTTTATCAATTTTGTTTATTTTTTTAAAGAACCAACTTTCTGTTTTGTCAATTTTCTGAATTGTTTCTTTTGTTTCAATTTCATTGATTTCAGCTCTGATTTTAATTATTTCCTGTCTTATACTACTTTTGGTGTTGATCTGTTCTTTTCTTTCTAGGATTTTGAGATTTAATGTTAGTCATTTAGTTGTTGACTTGTTATTCTTTTATTGAATGAGCTCAATGAAATGAATTTTGCTCTTAGTACTGGTTTCATAGTGTTTCAGAGATTTTGATATGTTCTATCAGTGCTCTCATTTACCACTAAGAATTTTTTTGTCTCCTCCCTGATATCTTCTGCTATCCATGCATCATTCGATTGTCTATTATTTAATCTCCAGGTGTTGGAATAGTTTCTGTTTTTTATTTTATCATTGATTTCTAATTTCATCCCATTATGATCTGATAGAATGCAAGGTAGTATCTCTATTTTTTTTTGTATTTTCTAAGAGTTGCTTTGTGGAATAACATATGGTCTATTTTAGAGAGGGATCCATATGTTGCTGAGAAAAAAAAAGTGTATTCACTTGTTGAAGGATGGAATATTCCATATATATCTGTCAAATCTGAATTATTGATTGTATTGTTGAATGTTTTGCTTTCTTTGTTCAGTTTTTGTTTGGAAGATCTATCCAGTGTTGAGAGAGGTATGTTAAAGTCACCCAGTGTTACTGTGTTGTGGTCTATTTTGATTCTTGAAATTGAGAAGGATTTGTTTGATGTATTTAAGTGCTCCATTGTTTGGGGCATAAATATTTATGATTGTTATGTCTTATTGATTTATGGTTCCCTTTAGCAGTCTGAAATGTCCTTCTTCATTCCTTCTCACTAACTTTGACTTGTAGTCCACTTTATCTGATATGAGGCTGGAAATCCCTGCTTTTTTACTGACTCCGTGTGCATGGTATGTTTTTCCAATCCTTACACCTTCAATCTATGGATGTTTTTTCCAATGAGGTGAGTCTCTTGAAGGCAGTCTATTATTGGGTCTTTTTTAAAATCCAATTTGCCAGTCTATGTCTTTTGTTTTATGAGTTTAGGCCATAAACATTCAGGGTTGTTATTGAGATATTATTTGCATTTTTGGTCATTTTGGGTTACGTTTGGTTTTAAATTTTGGCTTGGTTTCTCCTTTGATTGGCTTTCCTTTAGTGTAGGTCCTCCATTTTCTGACTTTCATTGTTGTTTTTCATTTCCTCCTCATGGAATATTTTTCCAAGAATGTTCTGTAGTGCAGGCTTTCTATTTGTAAATTCTTTTAACTTTTGTTTATCATGGAAGGATTTTATTGTTTCATAAAATCTGAAGGTTAGGGGGGATCCAAGATGGAGGACTAGAGGGAGGCTGCGTTCCTTGTTGCTCCATAATCCAAGATTCGAAAAGAGGAGAATCTGATTCTCTGGGAAGCAGTCTCTACTCCTCATTGATCCCCTGCTCTTTACCACATCTGACTACCTCGATCACCTGCAGTCTACCAGCCTAGCGCTACATTTGAGTGCAGATTGCTCACTGACCACCACCTATCATCCGTCACTTGCCTGTCTGCCAGCCTCTGGCCTGCCCATCGCCTGCCTCTCACCTACTCATCGCCCACCAACCAAGGTTCACCTGCCGATCGTCCACCAGTAGCCTGCGGAGCCTGAGGAGCCTGCAGACCGTCAGTGGATCACCAGCTGCCTGCTGATGCCTGGAAATTCACCATCACAGTACCCGCAGGTTTGCTTACACATGGCTGCCGCCATTTTGGGGAAAAAAAAAAAAAGCCAGGAGCTGCAGGACTGCCAGCCTGACTGACAGCACCCTGCCTCCAGGACCCCCAGCTTGACTGACAGCACAACACCTCCAGGGGCCCAGCCTGACCATCTGCACCCCACACAGTCTCGGTGCCCACGCCCTGCGCTGCAGCTCACCATTTGCCAACACGTTTAGAAACCAGTGCAGCCATTTTGGATTATCCGCAAAAACTGTCATTAGGTGGGGCAAATCCCATCCTGAGACGCCCACTGGAGACTGGAAGCTCATTGTCAGGTAGCTCTCATGCCTCAGGCTACTAAAGACTGGGAGGTTTGAATAGGATATGATGGTTATAGTGTATATTTTTTTTCTCCTTTGTGATAGCTTTTAAACTTGTATTTCTATACTTTTCTTGCTCTCTACTTTCCTTTTGTTTTCCTATTTCCTCAAGGGATTTTTCTTACTCTTCCTATGATCTAGAATTTCTTCATACTCTTTTCTTATACTGTTAACAATTACAGCCTATACCCGTCCCCATCCTCTTTGTCCCCCATTAGAAACTGGAGTCCTTACTGCAAATCTGTTTGTTATACTGTAGATAATAATAGAATTCATCCTCTCTGTTTATTATGACAATATTGTAACAATATTGTAACAAAAAGACCACTGTAACAATAGTCTTCATAGGGGCTATTTGGTTTACAGCTGCATATTGTCTGTACTGGGTGTTGCTCCCCCCAGTACTATGTACTGGGTGTTGCTCCCCCCAGTACTGGGATATTGATCCCCCCCCTTAAAGAAGAGGTTTCAGAAAACTATAGGGTCACTAAGCCTATAGGGAAGAAACTACAATACCCTAGATCTGCATTGCTGGAGGGGAAGATACATGAACAACATGAAAAAACAAGGGAGGAAAGTGTTCCAAACAAACCAAGATTCTACACTAACAGAATCCAATGACAGCATGGTAGAAGAAATCCCAGAAAAGGAGTTCAGAATATACATGATTAAAATGTTCAGAGAAGCAAATGATGACTTAAGAGAGCAAGTGCAGTCAATGATTGACCATTCCAATAAGCAGCTGAAAGAGCAACTACAGGAAACAAAAGATCACCTCAACAAAGAGATAGAGATTCTGAAAAAGAGCCAAACAGAAATCCTTGAAATGAAGGAAACAATAAGCCAAATTAAAAACTCAATGGAAATCATCACCAACAGACTAGATCACTTGGAAGACAGAACCTCAGACAATGAAGACAAAATATTGAATCTTGAAAATAAAGTGGTATATATCCACAATGGAATATTACTCAGCCATAAAAAAGAATAAAATTATGGCATTTGCTGGTAAATGGGTGGAGTTGGAGAATATCATTCTAAGTGAAATAAGCAAAGTCCAAAAAAACAAAGGCCGAATGTTTTCTCTGATCAGTGGATGCTGATACCTAACAGGGATTGGGGGGGGGTGCCAGGGGTTATGGGGGGATAGAAAAGAATGGAGGAAATATGGATGGTGTGGAGGAAAATGGGACGGGAGGGGATGGGGGCAGGAAAAATAGTAGACTGAGACAGACAGCATTACCCTATGTAAATGTAAGATTATATGAACTGTGTGAATAAAAATAAATTTTAAAAAATCTGAAGGTTAGTTTTGCTGGGTATCAGATTTTTTGTTGGTATCTATACTCTTTCAGAGCTTGAAATGTGTTATTCCAGGCCCTTCTAGATGTGAGGGTCTAGATTGAGAAATCTGCTGATATTCTTATTGTTTTCCCCTATATGTAATCTGATACATTTCTCTCACAGCTTTTAAAATCCTATCTTTATTTTTTATATTGGGGATTTTCATTGTAATTTGCCTTGGCATGGGTCTATTTTAATTTTGTACATTTGGTATCTTGTAAGTCTCTTGTATTTGATTTTCTATTTCATTTCTCAGGTTTGGAATTTTTTCTGATATTATTTCATTGAATAGATTGTTCACTCCTTTGGTTTGTTTATGTGTGCCTTCCTCAATCCCAATAATTCTTAAATTTGGTATTTTCATGTTATCCCATAATTCTTGGAGGTTCTGTTCACAATTTCGTACCATCTTCTCTGTGTGGTCAAGGTTGTGTTCATGATTAAATATTTTGTCTTCATTGCCTGAGGTTCTGTCTTTCAAGTGATCTAGTCTGTTTGTGATGATCCTATTGAGTTTTTAATTTAGTTACTTGTTTCTTTCACTTCAAGGACTTCTGTTTATTTTTTTTCATATCCTCTATCTGTTTATTGAAATAATCTTTTGCTGCCTGCAATTGCTCTTTTAACCGTTTATTGAAGTGATCACTTGCTGCTGCATTTGCTCTCATATCATCCTTTACTTTGTGGATTATTTTAATTATGTACATTCTAAACTCCTTTTCTTACATGTCTTCTATTGTACTGTCAATGGATTCTATTAATATAGCATCTTGGTTTGTTTGGAATACTTTCTTCCCTTGTTTTTTCATGCTGTTTTTGTATCTTCTTCTCTAGCAGTGTAGATCCAAGGTATTACAGTTCCCCCCTGGGTTTACAGTGTCCCTGCTGGTTTCCAATACCTCATCTTTAAGGGAGAGATGAATATTAACAGCACCCAATGCAAACAATATGCAGTCTTAAACCAAATAGCCCCTATTAAGACATTAACAGTATTGTCATAATAAATAGAGATGATGAGTTTGATTATTATCTACAGCATAACCAATTGGTTTGCAATAAGGTCTACAATTTCTAATGGTGGACAAAGAGAATGGGGGAGTGGTATAGGATATCATGTTAATGAAGTAAGAAGTGAGAATATAGAAGTACTAGATCATAGGAAGAGTGAAAGCAGAATCAAAAGAAGTTGGTTGTTAGCATGAGAAAAGGGAGACAGAGACTCCAAGTAAACAGATAAATATGAGGAAAGTGGAGAGAGTGAGAAAATTAAAAAATTTAAAATTAAAGTTAAAAAAATCTGTAACAAAACAGTAATATACTATTCGAACCTCCCAGTCTTCAGTAGTCTGATTCATGAAATGTACTTGATTTCAAAGATAATGAGGATGTGAGAGCAGGAAATAAAAAAAGAAAAAAAAATGGGGAAAAGAAAAAAAAAGGGTCTTGAAGGAAAATTGAACAACTGTTTCTGTTGGAGTTCAGTATCTGCCTCCCTTCTCCACTGACAGGCTGAGTTGTCTGGAGTTTTCTGGTATCTCCACCCTCAGGATGATGACAGTTACTAAGGTGGAAGTATTAGACTTGAAGGTGGGACTCCTGGAGATAGGGTATAGCAATTACCAGTCCCTCTGGAATACTGCACCCCAGGACATCCTTTGGGCTCCACTAGTGGTGTGACACAGGAGTCTGGTCTTAGCTCTTTTCCTCACTTGTGCACCCCACAATTCCTGGTCTATAATTTAATCTCTAAATTGTATCTCTCCTGTCCCTGCCCTTTCAAATTCACAATCAGGAACCTTTCTCCCTGGAAGTCCTGAGGCCTGAGCACCAGGACCTGTGCACCTATCTCAGAAAGTTATTATGTATTGGGCAAATCAGGGTAGGTGTTGAAAGCTGTGTGCCAGCCATGTAGCTGTAGGCACTGCCGGTTGGTGGTCAAGGGATGGTTGGGAGACTAAGGATTGAGGAGTTGGAGGACCCTATAGGTTGTCAAACCAGTGGGACCAGGATCTCAGTGGAGTTGTGGACCAGGCTCATAATGGTTCCCAACCAGTGCTCCTGAGCTGTCTCTGGGATTCAGGTGGGTACCAGGCTGGTTGGCTGGATGAGCTGGGATCAAGATGGCCTCACACCATTTTCCCCCTACCAACTCCTTGCAAGGCTCTCTC
>JAJEJO010051709.1:0-30064 GCA_020662805.1 Glaucomys volans
TGTTTATTTTTCCTGATGTCCTCTACAAAAGTTGTATAGAATTTGGAATAAAGTGATTTTAAGATAGATTATGTGGTTTGCCAAGGAAGATCATACACAACTTCCCTTTAAATATAAAGGGCTTGTTCCAGATAGCCACTGTTGACTTTGCCTGGTTCCTGGAATTGCCACCAGAAAAATCACTTTTGTGCAAGTTTATTTATTTGTTAACTAAAAATCCTTAGCAAAAAGGGAAATGAGTATTGCCTGGGAGAATCAACACAATAATTTAATCAGATACGGATTCAGAGCAAATTCCACAGCTATTCATTCATTTATCGAATGCATTTTTCATCTATTATGTACATGAAGTCAAGCAGGAGGCTGAGGTAACAGGAAGAAAGCACAGTTCCTGTCCAAATTAACACCCATTCAAACTGAATGAGAGACAAATAAGCAATTATGGAAATTTTCTGATTTAGCATTCCATGAAGCACTTTGGAAATAAGCTCTTCTTCCTTGCAGATACCGACTTTTAAAAACAGAAAACATGAATTAAAGAGCCAAACTTTCACCAGAATCCGAGAGACCTTTTTACTAAATGTAATACAAGTCACCTGGGTGGAGAGAGTGTAATCTGGGTCAGATATTTCTCCACAGGTAACATGGCGAATTTATACAAGTGACTGACAGAAAAACTTCTGTTCTCCCTTGATTGAGTTTTCCCTGGCTCAGAGTCATTTCTAAAACAGGAAAAAAAGGGAAATATTTTTATTTTGGTGAGGTGACTTATTTTTATTTTTACTTGCTCTTTTAAGAATTGAACCCAGGGGCACTTAACCACCAAGCCACATCCCTGTCTTTTTTTATTTTGAGATAGGGTCTAAATTGCTAGGACTGGCTTTGAACTTGGGATCCCCCTGCCTCAGCCTCCAGAGTTGCTGGAATTACAGGCATAAGCCACTGCACCCGTAGGAATTTTCAAAACCTTGAAGGTTTTGTTTTGAAAGGGAAGTAGCTACAGATTAGGAAAAGTCAAGGGACATGTACCACATGAGCTTATTTTCACTATAATGGAATAAAAATTTCATTTTATTTTTGTGTAGTAAACAACTTTAGTCAAAAGTATAAAAATCAAAGGAGAAAGAAATGCTCAGAACGCAGGTAGGTTGCAAAGACAAAGTTCTACAGCAAAGTTAACTGATGACTTCTAGGAGTTTGTAAGGCTGGCTTGGCTGTGTTTAGAAGAGAGTAGGGAGATGGACTTTGAAATTCAACGTGAAAGACAGAAAAAGGAAATATTCAGAAGGTGTTTAGATAAATGTGTAAAATCAAAATATAAACAAGCTGCATAGCAACACAAAAGAGGTGGATTAGCATAGTGATTTCGCCATAAATGGAATGGGAAAATCACAGGAAGCAGATGAAGACAGCTGGGGAAGCCGGGGAAGGTGGAGTATTTGCTTTTAAACACAGAACCTCACTTTGTCAATTAGCACACGCTGTGAATTACTGAGTGGAGATATGCAACAGCCTGGTAAAAAGAACTTCATCAAAACTCAGAGGGGATCTGAGGGCCAGATATGGATTAACAGGAGTAGGTCCTGACAAATGGGATTCATTTCAAGGAGTGGAACAAAAGAGCCAAACAGAGCTGGAAAGGAGGATTGTGCAAGAGGACTGAGAGAGAATAGGAGATTAAGTTAGAGAAATAACAGGAAGGGCGGACTCACATCTTTGGGGACATTAAGATATAAAGCATTAGGTCAACTTTACTCCTCCTTTAGAAGCCCTTTAAATATCACTAATAGCAGATATTTTTTCTGCATAATGTTATAAACTTTGTTTTAAGTTTCTGCAACATGACTCTTTTAGAGCTATTGGTATGTGAAATATTAAATAGTGGCTTTTAGCTCAGTAAAATGCTCACCACATGAGAAACAGAAGATAACTGAAGGGACAGACACTCACCTCTTCTCTGCTCCTGATATTAGTGTTACTAAATAAGAAAAGAAAAGCCTTTTGCTGTCAGTGGTGCAGAGGTGGGGTGGGAACAGGTGCATCACAGGGCATTGGGGGACGGTGAACCTTCCTGAATGAGAGGATAATGGAAAATGGCAACACTCTGCATTTGTCAAACGCTATAACTTTATGATGAAAAGGTTATATTTTAAAATGTGCAAATTTTAAAAATCCTCCCTGGGTTCTTGTGAACCCAAAAATGTATGAGAAAAAGCACAAAGGTGTGATGGATGGATAAGCCAAGACCACAAGAGGGGTGAAGGGGGTCAGTGCTGATCCAAGTGATAGTGGAAATGGGGGCAGCCTATCAGAAGGGGCAAATGAGCTATTCTCAGCACTGTGCTCTAGTTGAGGAAGCCGCTTCCCCACCAAGGTTTGGGATGTGACTGGAAATCCCGGTACACGTACACTGGAAGAAAATGATGAAGTAAAAGGAAGGTGGGATGTTGGAATCAAGATGCTTTGTAAGGGAGTGGGAGGTAACAGACAAGCAATGACTGGAATGATCCATTTGGTATTGGAGACATGAGTAAAAATTTCTGTTTAACTTAATAAAAATACAGATGGCAACATTTAGAAATATTTAGACGTGCATTTACAAGTTTAGTAAATACACATATTTTCTTGCTGTCAGTTACGAGAGCCTAGAAGCAATGATAACTCAGTAGCAGCCAGAACCTCGATTTTTAACATGATTCTCCAATAAAAGGAGTTGAAATCATGAACACTAGGACCAGGACAGGAGATACAGAAGATGGGCCTGGAGTGCATTTTAGTCCTAGAAAGTAAGTGGTGAAAAGCTAACGTGCTGGTGTAGATAAGTGAATAAGTGAATGAATTAAAATAAGTGGGAAGGGAACAAATGGCCCTTATACAGGTATTAACAAGTGTCAATGGTGTACATCATCATAATTGTGCAATTCATTATTGTTGAATATATTATGTTTAATAAAAATACAGAATTTGCATATTCTTTCAAGAAGTGACTACATCAATGTTGATCAAAATAAATACTTGTAAGTAAATCCTACACAATATTTTAACTTTTATTCATGATTATCTACCTTTATTAATCAGGGTTCTTGGTTGCATGCAATAGAAATTTAAAGTTAATATAGCTTAGGCAATAAAGGGACTTCTTTATCACAGATAAGCATGATATTATCCATATCTTCAGATGAACAATATTTACTGGAAAAAATGGATTTTTGCAAACTCTAATAAAGCTATGAAAATGAAATTTTATTATAGAACATCTTAGACACTCAACATAGAATTTTATTTGTTTACATATTTGCAGTAATGTGTCCTTATGCTTATGCCCTGGTAGTTTAATATGACTTAATTGCTTTCTATGATAGTTTAATTAAAAAACAATATTACATGCTATTCCTGCAAGGATATAATACAAATATACTAAAAATAAAAATTCTGTTAGCTTTAAAGTAATTGGAATTAAAGATATAATCCATACATTTATAGTTGACAATATTACATTTTTTAGATATATTTTGAAAGCAGTAAGATTTACTTTCTGAAAACAGGTGATAATTCCTTAGAAAAATAAAAAAAATTGAATGTGTTGAAAATATTCAAATATGTTTCATTAGTTTTCCTTTTTTTTTTTTTTAAGATGATTCAAAATACCTCTCTTAATCCAAACACCATCAGCAGAGGCTCAGGGATGTGCACTTGGCTGTTCACCCACCACTTCTGTGCTTCTTGCAACTTACACATTGTCTCTAAGCCAATCCCTAAAAACATCAATTTCAATATATAATGAAAATACCCACATCCAACAGCATTCACATACCCCTTTAATCTCATTTTCTTGACTCTGTTTTAATAGTTTTTCCTAATACTAGTAGCATTATAAATAAAACAGAGGAAAGGAATCTTACTAATATTTTAGGAAAATCTTCACTAGCAGAATTTAATTATTTGGGACAGTGATAGTTGAAATTCCTGGAAATGGAGGCCTAGGCTGACCCTGGCTCCATCCCTGGGTATACACACCCGACATTCTTCCCTTTCCTTGGTGAGTGTAGGACCTGAGACGGCTGGAGGCCTCTCCAGTGCTGAGGTTGCTCTGCGTGACAGACTGACTGGGTTTATCAGATGGAGTGAAGGACCCAAATCAGTTGATCTGAATGCAAAGGGTTATGGTCCTGGGTGGGTCTGACTTAACCAAATGGAAACACCAGTGGGACCAGGCCCTCCTACAGAGATAGAAATGCGGGCAGCTCAGCTGTCTGTTGCTGGCCTTGAGAAAGCAACCTGCCATGAATGCCCAGGTCACAAGGTGCTGCTTCCATCAAAAAATCAGAGGAAATGAGAGCAGATTGTCCCCAGTCGAGCTTCTCTGTGGCAGAGTCTGGCTGACACCTTGATCTCAGCCTTGCAAGGCCCTGAGCCAAGGACCCAGCTGAGTGGCCTCCACATTTCTGCAACACCAAGTCTGAGTCAGTGAAATAAAAGCCGCGCATGCTGTTTTAAGCTACTGGGTTAGTGCTAATTTTTATGCAGCCAGAGAAAGTTAATTCAAAAATAAACAATAGACTGGCTAAATAATATTTCTGTTTAAGTAATAATTTTAGACGTACTACATGCAGAGTATATGTACCTGTGCATTAAAGTCAGAGAAGAACCTTTGACCATAAACAGCATTCCAACGTAGTCAAAGTGGTTCTTACAGGCAGCTGGTCAGAGTCATGGTGGCTGCTGGGCACAGGGAAACGTGGGAGGGAGGTGTGCGTGGGCTGCACTGTCCCAGGTAAGGCTCTGAGAGCCAGGGATCTCTGACAAAGCACTAGGGGTCCCTGTGCAGCATAGGTAAACGCACAGCACAGCTTGTGCCTAAAGCTTTGTCTCTGGGGGATTCCTCAGAGGCTGAGGATAGAAAGGAAGGGGAGGAGCCAGTCAGCCCCTGTCACACTCCCCTGATCTGCTACAGTCCCCTGCCTGGGGTTTTGCTCAAGTTCTGCCTTGGGAGTTAGTGTCCATGTTGCCCTTGACAGAGGGAAGTCCAGCCAGGCAGAAATGCTGGTGAGTTTAATCTGTGGAACAAGCAAAGCTGCTCATGTCAGCCCAGGAGTGCAGCAAGCATCAGAGGGTCTCCACGGAAGGACAGGTTTGGCATCAGACAGGGTACACATCAAAAGAATTCGGGAAGAGAAAGTACTTGGGATGACCGTCAGGAACATTCGTCCTTAAACAACATGATTTGGGGTTGTGATTATGACTTGGGGTTAAAGGCACTTTAACATGCTCCATGTCTGCCCATCCCACCAGGGTTCCCTACACCTGCAGTACCAGCAGGACATCCTCCTTCCTCCTTCCATTCCTGAGCGGGCTTCAGATGCCTGCCTCCTCACCCTGCTCTTCACCAGAACATGGCACATTTCTGACCCCATTCTCCTCCTGAAGCTCTTATCCAAAGCCAACAGGATTGAGGCTGCAACTCTCTCCCGACTCTGGGACATCAGCTTCTCTGGTTTCTTCTCTTTCAGCATCTTCTGTTGACCCCACTCCCACAGAGAATGATATCCTTACCAATCGGCCTTTGAATCACCTGTGGTTAATAGAAACACATCATCGCGCTAATTATTGTTAATTAGCAATAAATACTCATAGCAATATTATCATTTAAATGCTCAAAGATTTTTCTTGTGGCCAAATTTTTAGCATTTTTTATTTGCTTTATAAGGAAGACAGGAAGGGATTTCTAAATTTTCATTGATTTAAAATATTATGTGTTGGAATAGTTTATTTTTACTAAAATAAGCAACCACACTTTATATCATTCTAAGCATTTGATGATTTTTAAAAATTCTCATCTATAAAAATGTTTCAGATTTTTAAAAACTGTAGAATACATAAGAGAAAAAAACACTAATAAGGGCTTAGACTCTCAGTCTTTTGTATTTACAGTCTAGATGAGTGAATTTTTAAAGCAAGCACGATGATCTTTAAACTCTCATTCTCCTCCTCTCAGGCCATTACCGTCCCCCCTTCCTGATCCGCTGCCTCTTGGCTCCTAATGACTGCAAACACACTTTCCCCACTACTCAAACACAACCTACCTTCTCAGAGGATATTTCCCTCATGGCCTAAAAAGTAATTGCTTTT
Source organism: Glaucomys volans (assembly GCA_020662805.1). Lineage (NCBI taxonomy): Eukaryota > Metazoa > Chordata > Mammalia > Rodentia > Sciuridae > Glaucomys > Glaucomys volans. Next base: position 6,130 of record JAJEJO010051709.1, read on the forward strand.
TTAATCTCTGTCAATCTGGTGAAGATAAAATGTTGCTACTTGAATAATTCATTCTCTTAAGATTATTTACAATTTAAAAAAGTATTGCAGAAAATGTCTTTTACCCAAAGGAAAGCGTCCTTAAGGGTGGAAATTTTAGCACAGTGGAGCTGGGTTTCAGGATTAGAAAAGGGGCACTTCACACCATATTTCGCAGACTATCTATCAAGCTCTAGTTCATGTTATGCTAGTCCTTTATATATCTCAAAATGTCTTCACCATTTACGGGAGGTTTGATTTTAAATTTCCACAATGTTCTTTCTTGTCCTTTTCATCACTGAATTCCATTCTACTTCTTTAGAACTCTTTTAGTACATTTTTTAGTCAATTTGAGAAATGTCATTCATCCATCCACTCATTCTTCAGCCTGAGAAACTCTTTCCCTTAACTCACTGCATTAGTTTTATTTCCAGGCCTGTAATTATGTTTAATACTTTCGTGAAATGCCTCAGAACTACACATTTTATAGTAATGAATCACAGACTTGGACATGCACTCTGAAAATGAAAAGATTATATAGCATACGAGGAATGTGGCATGTTAAATCTCTGTGTTTATGTTGATTAAAAAGAAAAGCATATCTATGGGGGGGTCTTCTTGCCTCAATATTCATACAGCCAACTGCCCATCACTCTCCAATTAGATTATTAAAAAGGTATTTCACACTTACTGTTTTTTTAAACAAACCAAATCTTCCCTGCCACACCCTTTACCGCTTCTCCACAGCCGACGCCCTGTCTTCCCCAGCTTCCTCCTCTCAGCAAATGGAAGTTCCATCCCTGCATTGCTCATGCCAAGAATGCGTCCACATTGTTCTTTTCCATTTCTCTCACAGCTCATGATGAGGAAAAAAATTCTGTCATTTTATCTTCAAAATAGATCCACATTCTGCTCCCTTTCTTACTGCATCTTCTCCTAACATGTGTGTGAATTCAGCACCATTTCCGATCCGCATTATTGAAATAGCTTCCGACTTGCTCTCTGGATCCACCCTTGCCAGGCTTCCATCCCGAGCCAAGCGGTCTTCCTTTCAAAACACTCGCTTGCTCAAAACTGCCCACGGTTGGTTTCCTTTTGAAACAGCTGACTCAGTGTCTTTGCCCAGTAGCTCTATAATCTCTTGACAGGGTTTTTTGTTCCTACTGACTTCTTGCCTTATCCTGGGTGGTATTTTCCTTTTCTCTGCACACCTAGCAGTACTCGCTTTGGGACTCCAGACACTGCAACTCAGACCTTCCTTGGGCCTTAGATTTCTCCACCCCAGTTTCTCTAATCAGGCTGAGCTTGCTTCTGGGAAAGAATTAAAGTATATGAAAACAATTTTATCTTTTTTTTTTTAAGTTAGATCTTGTCCTAGAGATTAAACCCAGGTGGAGTTAGCCTTTGAGTCATATTCTTCCCCTCCCAACTCCCTCCCCTTTATTATTTCTTTTAAATTTCTGAGACAAGGCCTTGCTAAGTTGCTTAGGACCTCACTTAGCTGCTGAGGTTGACCTTGAACTTGTGATCCTCCTCCCTCAGCCTCCAGAGTCGCTGAGATTACAGGAAGGGCTAGTTTGATCGTTGTGAGATATGTCTTAGCTTTGCTAAGTGGATACAGAACAACCTCTAATCCAGGGATAATTTCTCCCACCTAGAGAGACTTCCCTTTCTCCTCCCAAAGGACTTCCTTCCTTGTGCATTAGGGATGTTAAACTCTGGTCTGGGGTACTCGTGTACTCTGCATGGTGGGACCTCTGAACTTGCTCCTCTTGCTCTTTCCAGGGACTCATTTCCTCACCCACAAGCACTAACATCCTCAGATACAGATGGCTGGATGCTCACTCTGTGGAGCTCCCCATCCAGAGTTTCTCTCCCATCTATTCCAGGCTCCTCCATTTGGAAAGAGTCTGAGCTGTATCCAGGCTAATCATCTCAGTTTCATGTCCTGATAACTCTTTCCAGAAAGTAGGAAGGGACACCTGGGGACTCCCTTCTTTTGCCTACTTTCTTTCAGTCATCACTGTGATTGCCGCTTGGGGTTCAATTGGAAAACTGATGATACAGAACTATTTTCTAGTTTTTAAACATTGTTTAAATCAAAGAGAAAATTGGATCCTTGCTGCTCAATCGTAGTTGCAAGTGGAAATCTAGAGATGCTTCTTGTGGAACAAATGCAATCTTTTTTCTCCCAGAGAGATCATGTGTTGATAAATTTAGTCCATTAAGAACATGCTCCAGTATTTATCTAGCTGATTGAAATCAATAATATTGCTCGATTTTATAACCTTTTAGAATAGCAACCATTGGTAAACTTGATTTTTATTTTGCTTATTCTCATAAGATCATCAGTCTGTGTAAATATTTATTATGTATGTGTATACAGAACACATGCATATGTAGTTTTGTATTCCAATAAACATATATTTTCAAAATCAATTTTCTTATGTCTTTGCTGGCTTTCTTCATCCATTCATTTTTGTTATTTTGAAAGGTCGTAACATATGTGGAGGTTTCTCTTTTCCCTATGGTTGCCTTCAGTGGAACTGAACAGAATAGAAGACGTGGGCCAGAGTGTGATGCGTCCAGCCTTTGGAGGGCACATTCTCTACGCCCAGCCTCCTGCTGCCCATTCTCGGGCTTGGTCACCTCCTGGGTTCACACGGAATCCCCGGATCACCAACCACAGGTTCCTGAGTCAATGGCTGCTTGTGGAGTCCTCAGTCTCCTCCTGAGTCACGGGCCCTTTCTCGATGCCATGCCTGCTACCTTTCCTACAGGCTGTGGTCACCGCCCACCTGAGCCACATTCATCTAAAGGACACGAAGATTATCAAGCCAAACCCAGAGAGTAAAGGTAAAATGAGGAAGGAGCACAAAATAAAGAAAATTGTACTTAGAATGCTCAATTTTTGAACTTTCTAAAACTATTCAATCAGTTATGAGGCAAAGGGATACTTAAAGGAAAAGCTATGTGAAGAGTAGTGTCTCTAAGATGAATGGAAAGGAAATATGTTTTAGTAAACTAAAAATTTTTTCATACCAAAACATATTAGGAAAAAATGCATCAAATACCAACAATAATTGTTGTTAATGCTTGCCGAGGTCCAGCCTAGCAGGGGTCGTGGCACAGCTTGGTGGGGGGAAGGCGTCGGTGACGAGAGTAAAGCGACAGACTGGAAGATCTGAGGCTTAGTTGTAACTTTACTGTTCCATGGCTAAATTCTAAGTCCAGCTACCGTTTCACACACAATCTATATATATATATACATTCAACTTGAGTACATTCTTTTGAGGTTACATAGAAGGGGAGGTGTTAAAGCTCTAAGGAAATGTGATGGACATAAGTATAATCAAAACAAATCAAGTTCTACTTAAACAAAACATCACTAAACCATTAACTGGTTCTGGTTTTCATCTTACTAGGAATGATAAGAGTCGAGGCCATCCTCATAAACTATATAGGTTTTGACACATTATGGTTTAAAGTTATGTCAAGGATAACGAACAGTTGTACTTAGACATCTCTGGGAGGCTGAAGCATAAATACCTTTTGACCTGTCTATAGTATATGAAGTGGAACTTCCTTCTGCTAATAGTTAATTGACACCCTAGATACAGCTTCCCATTAATCTTATATGCAATCCACTGAGGTCCCTGAACTGTGAAAACAGTTTCCCTAAGAGGGGGGCACACCTTGGTTTGGGTTAAAGCAGACAGGCAGTCTGGCTGCCTTAAGCTAACTGAGAGCAGTGGACAATAACTCTTGTTGATCTGACCCATGACATTTTTTCTGTTTGCTTAAGGTAATATTAATATGAAATCAATTAACTTGAAAATGTGTTATTTTTATGCTCCAAATCACTTAATATCTGATTATCTACTGAAATCTTTACCAATACCAATAAGAAATAACACGAAAACAAGAAAGATCATGCCACGTCCACATTTCCCAGAAGATTAGACCATGCAAGAATCTTCATTATTCCCAGTGGAACCATGTCAAGCACTGAGGGGAATAGTGGTGGGCGTGGAAAATGCTTATAATTTTAAGCTATTAAAAAAATGCAGCTAATGTTTATTATAAGTGTTTTCTGTGTTTATTTAGGATAAATGAACCAATTAGTTTAAATGGTTTTGGCAGTTTACCAAAGTATTCTTCAAATGACTTAAGGAAATAAGGTTATAAACTCGTTCATTTAAAAATAAGTATTCAGCATAAAATAACCTTTGGTCTTTTCCAAATGAGCCCTTCCCACTGCCCACTCTCCTGGCTTTGCTCCCAGGTGGCAGGCATGGTGCAGCCAGATGCCTCTGCCATTCAGGACCTTCTCACAGAAACTCACTTATCCTTGAAGCCAGTTTTCCACATCTTACTGATGCATTCTCAACTTTTATAATCTTTTAACATCTCACAAAGAATCGACATTGTAATTTTTTGTTCTACTCAGAGTAGCTACAAGGAGGCAGCATGAAAGCTTCCATTGTCTGTTCTTATCAACATGAAAACTACATTTTATTGTTTCCCCAAATGTAGTTGCTGTGGAACAGAACAGGGCTACAAACCACCTGCACAGCTCCAAAATCTGAAGGGAGCTTAAACACTTCTCCTGGGAACTTCACACCTGAGGCCTTATCATTCCTCAAGAAATCTGGGTCTCTGTTATCTTCAAAATACAATGCATTGCTTCAACATTACAGAGTGTCAAAAGAAACAAGGGAATCTTTCTCCCTTTGCGCTTTTACTGAATAGGCCTCCATGCACTTGAGCTGTTGATGTGCAGAGAGGGTGAGATTGTGATGGACTGACCCCCCAGCACTGTGAGTATTGAGGGCAAGGGAGAAAGGGTGCATTTCACTCTACTCCACCTTGGTAGAGACCTTTATGGTAGTTTGTTCATTTTTTAAATTTTTAAAAATTTTTTCTTTTGAGTTTTACATGACTGTGGAATGTATTTTAAAATATCACACAGACATGGAGTATAATTTCCATTTTTGTGGTTGTACATAATGTGGAATGACGCTGGCCACATATTCATATATGAACATAGGAATCTCTACTGTTTTTCCCATTTCCATCCCCTCTCCCTTAAACTCCACTAACCCCTGTACAGTCAGGTGAACCTCCCCTTCACCCTCCCCCCTGCATATTTTAAGTCAGCATCTGCATATCAGAGAAAATATTCACCTATGGTTTTTTTGGGATTGGCTTATTTCACTTAGCATGATAGTCTCCAGTTCCATCCATTTACCAGCAAATACCATGATTTCATTTTTCTTTATGACTGACTAGAGTTATATTCCATTGTGTACATATATAGTACATTTTTTAATCCATTCATCTGTTGAAGGGCACATAGGTTGGTTCCATAGCTTAGCTATTGTGAATTGAGCTGCTATAACATTGATGTGGCCAATCACTATACAATATTGGTTTAAAGTCTTTGGGGCATATGCCAAGGAGTCGGTTAACTAGGTCAAATGGTGGTTCCATTCCAGATTTTCTGCGGAATTTCCATACTGCTTTCCAGAGGGGTTGTACCAATTTGCAGTCCCATCAGCAATGTGTGAGTATACTTGTTCCCCACATCCTTGTCAATATTAATTTTTACTCATATTCTTGATAATTATCATTCTGACTTGGGTAAGATGAAATCGCAGTATACTTTTAATTACATTTCTCTAAATACTAGTGATGTTGAACATTTTTTCATATATTTGATGACCAATCATATTTCTTCTATGAAGTATCTGTTTAATTCCTTTGTCCATTTATTGATTAGGTAATTTGAGTTTTTGATGTTAAGTTTTTTGAGTTCTTTATATATCTTCTCCAGGATTAATGTTCTATCCGAGATTCAGGTGGCAAAGATTTTCTCCTATTGTATAGGTCCTCTTTTCACATTCTTGACTTTTTTTCCTTTGCTGTAAAGAAGATTTTAAGTTTGATCCTGTCCCATTTATTGATTCTTGATTTTACTTCTTGTACTTTAACAGTCTGGCTGAAGAATTCAGTTCCTATGCTGACATGTTGGAAATTTGAGCCTACTCTTACTTCTAAGGGATACAGTGTCTCTGTCCTAATTCCTAGGTCCTTGATCTATCTTGAATTGAGTTGAGTGCAGGATGAGAGATAAGGGTCTCATTTCATTTTGCTACATGTAGATTTCCAGTTTTCCCAACACTATTTGTTGAAGAAGCTATAAACATACCTTTCTCCAAGGTATGTTTATGGCATCTTTGTCTTGTATGTGATAACTATATTTATGTGGGTTTGTCTCTGTCTTCTATTCTGTATCATTGATCTTCATGTCTTTGTTGGTACAAATACCATGCCATTTTTGTTACTATAGCTCTGTAGTATAATTTGAGGTCTGGTATTTTCATGCATCCTGATTAACTTTTCTTGCTGAGGACTGTTTTGACTATTCTGGGTCTCTTACTGTTCCATTTGAATTTTATGATTGTTTTTTCTATTTCTATGAAGAATGTCATTGGAACCTTAATGGGAATTGCATTACATCTGTATAGTGGTTTTAGTACTATGGTCATTTTAACAACATTAATTCTGCCTATCCAAGAGCATGGCAGATCTTTCCATCATCGAAGGCCTTCTTCAATTTCTTGCTTCAGAGTGCTGTATTTTTCATTGTAGAGGTCTTTCAGTTCTTTTGTCAGATTGATTCCCAAACATATTTTTGAGGCTTTTGTGAATGGGATAGATTTTCTAATTTCTGTTTCAGTTGATTCATCACTGATGTATAGGAATGCAATTAATTTATGAGTATTAATTTTATATCCTGCAACTTTGCTGAATGCATTTATGAGTTCTACATGTTTTCTGGTTGAGTTTTTTGGGTCTTCTAAATATAGAATCATGTCATTAGCAAATAGGGACAGTTAGAGTTCTCTTTTTCAAATTCATATCCCTTTAATATCTTTCTTATGTCTAACTGCTCTTCTTAGATTTTCCAGAACTATGTTGAATAGAAGTGGTGAAAGAGGGCATCCCTGTCTTGTTCCAGCTTTTAGAGGGATTGCTTTCAGTTTTTCTCCATTTAGAATGATGTTGGGCTTGGATTTAGCATATATAGCTTTTACAATATTGAAGAATGCTGCTACTATCCCTAGTTTTTCTGGTGTTTTGAACATGAAGAGGTACTGTATTTTGTCAAATGCTTTTCCTGCATCTATTGAGATAATCATGTAATTCTTGTCTTTAAGCCTATTGATGTGATTAATTAAGTTCATTGATTTCCACATGTTGAACCAACCTTGCCTCCCTGGGATGAACCCCACTTGATCAAGGTATTCTATCTGTTTAATGTATTTTTGCATCTGATCTGCCAGGATTGGATTAAGGATTTTTTGCATCCATGCTCATAAGACATATTGGTCTGAATTTTTCTTTCCTTGATGTGTCTTTTGTCAGGTTTTGGTACCAGGGTGATGCTAACTTCACAGAATGAGTTTGGAAGGGAATCATCCTCTTCTACTTCATAGAAAGAAGATTGGTGTTTCTTTGAGGAAGCTTGGTTTTAGTTTTCTTTTAAAGTCTTGTAGAACTTAACTGATAATCCTTCTGGTCCTGGGCTTTTCTTTGTTTGTAGGCTATTGATGGAGTGTTCAATTTTATTGCTTAAAATTGATTTGTTTAAATTTTCTATGTCTTCCTGATTTAATTTGGGTCGGTCACATTTTTCTCTAGAAATTTGTCAGTGTTATCAAGTTTGCCTATTTTTACAGTATTAATTTTCAAAATAGTTTCTGATTATCTGTATTTCAGTAGTGTCCATTTTGATATTTCCTTTTATATTGCAAATTTTATTAATTTGAGTTTTCTCTCCCTTTCTCTTTGATAGTTTTGCTAAGAATTTATCAATTGTATTTATTTTCTCAAGCAACCAACTCTTTATTTTGTTGATTTTCTGGACTTTTACTTTTGTTTCAATCTCATTGGTTTCAGCTCTCATTTTAATTATTTTCTGTCTTCTACTACTTTTGATGTTGCTTCCTTCCTTTTTTTCCTAGGGCTTTGAGATATAATGGTAGGTTATTCATTTGTTGGCTTTCTATTCTTTCAATGATTGAGTTCAGTGCAATGAACTTCCCTCTTAGAACTAGTTTCACAGTATTCCAGAGATTTTGATATGCTGTGTTGCTATTCTGATTTACCTCCAAGTATTTTTTTTTTCATCCCTGGTTTCTTCTGCTATCCATTAGTCATTAATTAGCATATTATTCAGTCTTCAGGTGTTAGATCATCTTCTAGTTTTTATGTTATCATGGATTTCTAATTTCATTTCATTATGATCTGATAGCATGCCAGGTACTCTCTCTATTTTTATTTTTTATTTTTTGATTTGCTAAGAGTTGTTTTGTGCCCTATTTTAGAGAATGATCCACGTGCTGCTGACAAGAATGTATATTCTTTCATTGATGGATGATATATTCTATGTCTGTTAAGTGTAAATTTTTAATTGTACTTTTTAGTTCTATAGCTTCTTTATTTAGGTTTTGTTTGGAAGATCTACCCCATGGTGAGTGGTGTTGTGCTGTGGTCTATTTGATTTTTGAGGTTGAGGAGGGTTTGTGATGTATGTAGATTCTCTATTGTTTGGAGCTAAATATTTTAGATTGTTATGTCTTGTTGATTTAAAATCCCCCTAAGAAATGTCGATCTTGGTCTCTTCTGATTAACTTTGACTTCAAGTCCATTTTATCAGTTATGAGGTTAGAAATTCCTGCTTGTTTAGGAGATCCATGTGAATAATAAGATTTTTCCCATCCTTTTACCTTCTGTCTGTGGATGTATTCGCCTATAAGGTGAGTCTCTTGGATATAGCATATTACTGTGTCTTTTTTTTTTATTCAATTTGTCAGTCTATGTCCATTAATTGATAAATTAGGTCATTTACATTCAATGACATTATTGAGATACGATTTTGATTTCCCATGATTTTCATTTATTTCTCATTTTAAATTTGAAGTAGTTTCTCCTTTGATTGACTATTTTTCTTATGTATTTTCTGCATTTGCTGTTTTTTACTTTTATTTTTTATTTCTTGTTCATGAACTATTTTTTTGGTGGGTGTTTTATAGAGCAGGTTTTCTAGTTTTGAATTCTTTTATGTTTTGCTTATCATGAACATTTTTTATTTCTTCACCAATTCTGAAGCTTAATTTTTCTGGCATAGTATTCTTGGCTGGCATCCATTTCCTTTCAGATCTTGGTTTATGTTATTCCAGGACCTCTGAGCTTTGAGGGTCTGAGTTGAGAAATCAGCAGAGATCTGGACTGGTTCCCCTGTAAATGTTGCCTATCATTTTTCTCTTGCAGTGATTCCTTTATCTGTATGTTGACATTTTCATAATAATGTGCCCTGGTGTGGGTCTGTTATAATTTTGTATATTTGGGGTCCTGTAAGCCTCCTGTATTTTATTTTCCATTTCATTCTTTAGGTTGGGGAATTTTCTGATATTATTTCATTTAAAAGACTATGCATTTCTTTGGTTCATACCTATATACCTTCATCTTTCTGTTCATGGTCTCTTACCATCTTTTCTCCATGGTCAATTTTATTTTCAAGATATTTTGTCTTCATTGCTGAAACTCTGTCTTCCAAATCGTCTAGTCTTTTGGTGACACTTTCCATTGACTTCTTAATATGATTTATGGATTCTTTCATTTTGAGAATTCCTGCTTGATATTTTTCAGAATCTCTATCTCTGTACTGAAGTGATCTTTCACTTCCATATTTCCTCTCTGATTTCACTCCTTACACTGTACTTTACCTCTTAGACTAGTTTAACTATGTATATTCTAAATACCTTCTTTGACATTTCTTCCACTTTGTTGGCAATAGATTCTATTATTGAATTATCTTGGATTGTTTGGGGCAATTTGTTCCCTTATATTTTCATGTTGTTTGTGTATTCACACACCAAACTGTATGGATGTGAGGCAGCAGAGTTTCTACTCTATAGACTAATAGCGTCCTTGAAGGTATTCAGCACCTCACCACTGAGTGGAAGACAAACAATAACAACAACCAATACAAACAGTATACAGCATTAAACCAACAAGTTTCTGTTATGATGTCTAAAATGTTGTCCAGTAAACAGGAATGATTTAAACTGTTACTGTCTACAGTAAAAACAGTACGTCTGCAGAAGGGCTTATAATTTTGAGTGATGGAGAAGGAGAAAAGTGAAGTAAGGTAGGATGTGATATTTATGAGGGATGAGGAAAGAAGATAGAAGTGAAAATGTAAAGGAAGAGTGAAAGAGTGAACAATAGTGTTGACTCAGCAGAAGTAAAAAAAGAAAGAGATTCAAGAAAAACAAAGAAATAAGAGAAAAAGATACATCAAGTAAAAATTTTAAATAAAAAAAAATAAAATAATAAAAAGCTGAAATATACTAACTAATCAATCTTCCCAGTCCTCAAAAAACTGATCCATGAAAAAGAACTCTTTTTAAAAATTATAGACATGAGGAAAGAAAAAAGGTCCATATGAATACGTATAAATATCCATGAACCATAAAGGTCACAATAGAACAGAGAAAAAACAAAAGGAAAAAGAATGAAAAAAGATCTCAATGAAAAGTTAAAGAATTGTTTCCATTGCACTTTGAAAGATTTTTCAACTTCTCTTCTCAGCAATTAGGTGAGGTCATCTGGAGCATGATGCTTGCTCCACCCTCAGGGTGGGCATGCTGGAGTCAGAGAGGAGGAACTACTGGAGGGGGTGTTCAGGCTTAGGTAGGCTCCAGGCTCTTTGCTGAATGACAGTTGATCTGGAGATTTTAAGTCTGCCTGCCTCCAGGACCAGCAGTTGCTGGTACACACTGGAAGATGCATCCCAGGTTCTCCCCTGTGTTCCACTCATGGTGTGGAGGCGCCAATTCTCAGTCCACTGTATCATTTGTGGACCCCCAAGTTTCCTGGTCTTGGGTTCAGTCTCCAAACTCAATCTCTCCTGCACCGCCCTTTCAATTCCCTGCCAAGAGCATCTCTCCCAGCTGTTCCTGCAAGCAGCTGGATTAGAGGGGAAGGGAAGAGCCAGGTGAGTTTCCACAACCAGTTGTCCCCTGTGTAAACCTCTCTCTGTTTGATTTTCTTCTAGTCACTTAGGGACACTCTATGTCTTGCAGTGTGGGCTTGCCAGGCCTGTATTTTAGGCCAAACTCCAGTTTGCCAGGACTGGGCTCCCTTAGCAGCTGGTCCCTGCACCACTCCTGCAGAATGGCTCGTTTCTCAGTCCTCTGCACGCATGCTGCAGGGAGAGAGGTGGTTTCTTTCTCTATAAGGCTATTGTGCTCACTTAAGTTGGGCAGTGTCTTTGACCTCGAAACACCCCAGACACACCTCAGGCCTCCTAACAATGCAGGTTCCTTCAATTGCCTTATCCCTCCACTGTGCTTGTGGAGGGTCCCCTCTGGCTGGAGTGGCAGTGGCTGTGGCACTGGAGATTTCTTCCTTGTTTTATTATATCCAACCTCCTGAGTCCCTGATCTGCTTTGAGTATCCGGTATGAAATTCCAATAAAGTACCCCCTTTTCCTTTCTCACCCACCTTGCTGAGTAGCTGCCTGTCTTCTTTCTTGGGTTCACACCATGGAGCAGCCAGGAAAGCAACCTGCTCTACTCTGCCATCTTGAATCCTCTGTGTTCACATATTTTATTAAACAAAACTCAGGTGATCCCTCAGACTGTGAGACAGGTCCTGTTCCATGCCCTTCAATTTTTTGTCATATTTTCTCCATCTTATCTATTAATTTTCTTAGATTTGTGCTCTCTGCTTCTTCTGTATCAACAATTGTTTCACTGTTGTTGTTAATGGTTTTATGTTGAGGTAATATGTTTGGTTCCAACATTAGGTACTATATCTAGCATAATTTCTCCTGATCAAGTTTTTCAGCTGCCATTTGTTTGTCCTACACATTTTCTTTTTAAAAAATGTCTTCTTTGTATACATCTTTTGCTGTTCCTTTTACTTCATTAGTCACTCCTGCTTGAATATACTGTTTCTGTCAGTCATTTGCAGGGGATTCTGCTGGGGAAGCTGGTGGCTCAGGCAACAGGGTTTCTCTTCAGAGCAGATGGTGGTTTTCTGAGTTTCTTTAGCTGAGACCCTGATGGGTATGGCATCTTGCTTCCCAGGTGGGAGCTGTGATCTGTGCTTCCACAATTAGCCCAACCTCCTTGATTTCCTCTTGAAACCAGGGCAGAAGTTTATACTCCAGCAGATGCAGCAAAACCCTGGTATCTTTGGGGAAAATACATGATTAGCATTTTACACTTAAAACATAACTCACTGGGGATAAGGAATTGATTTTTCTGAGATTTACTTCCATGGAATTTACCTCCTTACTTTCTCCTTTATCTTTATTTATAGTATTTTATTTTTAGGCCTACTTTTAATTTAGGATTTCTAATGTGTACTTCCTTCATTTAAATTGTGATTAGAATTGATGCATCTCATTTTTACTTCTACTTTGGGGTGACAGGACAAAAGGAGAAATCACCAATCTACTCACCCAGGATTCTTTACTTGGAGGAAATGTCAAAGCACCTGCTGGTCCTTCTTTTCATGTCCTGCCATTCTACAGTGGCTCTCACTGCTCCTCCCTTCCCGGGCTGAAGAATCAGGTGCACAGAAGCATGCTGCTCTCCCTCCTGTCTCCACTAGTCTCAAGGACCACGTTTGAAGGACTGCTTCACATCCACTTCATTCCATATTGTGACCTTCTGTGACCCCAAAGGGTCTCCAGAAATGTTAAGTGAGGAGCCCTTCCCTGTGCTATCTGTATTAAATAATGCAAGGAAGTGAAAATAGACATATTTTCCAATATGGTTTATCTTCATTTTATATCATTTCATGGTTTGTCTTCACTTTGGAATCAATTAATTCATAGACTTTTGTTTTTGTGTAAATCGATGCTTTTAGATCTCCTGCCTTCCAAGCCTTGTATTTTAATACTTCCTCATCCCTTATGTTGAAGTGTGACCACAGTACTCCAAAGCACAGTGTCTTAGAACAACTGCTGGTACTGTGTCTGGGTCTGCTGAAGGGCCAGGCTGAGCTGACAAGTTTCTCCTGTCCACATGTCACCTGCAGAAGGCCGACTGGCAGAGCCATCCAGGGATCTCAGCTGGAATGGCCGTCCTCTGCTCTGCATCACCTGTCACCCTCCACAAGGCTAACTTGTGTTCATCTGTGTAGCTCCTGTGCAGGTTTCCAAGAACAAGAAGGCAAGCAAGTAGAGCTTCTCTTATCTGAGAACTGAACTGGCTCTGGGTCACTTCTATTTTATTATTATGGTCAAAGGAAATTTGAGGGCATTGTAGAATCATGGAAAGGAGACCTTGATTCTTTCTCTTAAGGGATGAACACAGGAGCCCAAGGGTGGGGTATAAGGAAGAATGGGGATGGTGGTCATTTTTTGATATACCAAAAACTAAGAGTTAAATTAAATTTCTATAGTAAAATATCTTGAAGTATTACACTTGCTATATTTGAGATGGAAAAACTGTACTACTCTTTCTTTTGTATAATACATTCATTGATTTACCCTGCACCAAAATGCTATTAAGAGTTTCTCACTGTTGACTCATATAATTCTCAAAGAAGTCCTAGCAGGGGAATTTCAACACCTTCATCACTATGGAGGAGATTGGAGCTTAGAGAAGGTAAATAATATCCAAGTTCACATAGCAGAAAAATGGAAGAATGCAGATTCAAATCTGGCGATCCCTGATGTATACTATGATATTTTGAATCGATGCTAGATTATCTCTTAAAGAGCTCCTAACTTATGTATTCATATTTTGAATTTGGATTAAAGACCCTACATTGACTTTAAATTCTGTCACCATATTGAAAAATAATATACTTTAATGAACAGTCACTGGACATTTTGTTATAAGTGTGAGGCACAAAAGTATTCAACCACCATGGCATTTTTATGTCAAGAGTGGATGATTTTTGTTGGTACTCAGAATACCATTTATTTAAAAATAAATGTCATAGGTTATTTTAACAACCATGAATTTCATGGATTCATTTTAGTTTACTGATGTAGCTCTATCTATAATAGATTCAATCATTTTAGAGACCAGTTACTTAAAATTGGCATTGTGATGGCGAATTTTATGTCAATTTGGCCAGCCTAAGGCACCCAGTTGTAGGTCAAACCCTGGTGTCTAGAGGTTGCTGTGAAGTTAGTTTTATGTGTGATTAACATTTAAATCAGACTTTAGACTTTTCATTAATTTGGGTGGGCTTTACCCACTCAGGTGATGGGCTTAAGCACTTAAGGAAAGATAGCTTTCCTGCAGAACAAGGAAGTCTCTTTAAGACCCCAATAGACACTCTCATCTGATGATGCAGCCTGCCAGCATGCCCTTCAGTTCGGATTGCCTGACCCCCACAGCTGCATGGGCATCAGCCAATTCCTTAACATAAATGACTCTACAGATAAACAGATTGGGAGGTAGGCAGGTAGACACACCTTTATTTCCCTGGAGGATGCTGATTAATGTAATGCTACAGCTTCCTACAAACACACTGAAATGCTGTGTTAGCCATCAGGAGGTACTGAGATGTTATAAAAAATGATGTTTCTTCCTCTAAATGGTGTTCACATATTTACACATTGGTTCCATTCCTCCGTGCTTTCTGTGTGTACAGCTTGGTTTCCTTTTTCATTTTATTTAATTTCTGCTTTCATACAGGTCAGTACCCCCACAGGAAGTGGACAGAATGGACATTGGGTTTGCATCCATCCACCTTGCTGTTGAAGTTGCTGGAGACATGGACCTTACAGGGAGGAGTCTAGGATTCAAACCAGAAGGCCAATGAAAGGGGCTTCTCTTGTCTCCTATTTGCACATTTGTCAGGTTTCCCATCAGCATGAGATACAGAAGAGCTTTGTTACAGTCCCAAGTGGACTCCTTCTTTTTCCATCCTGGATTGTGGACCTAGGATTAATATATGCCCTGGCCTTCTGCAGGGTGTGGGCACAGGTGGTGCAGAAGGAAAAGCATGGCATTCTTACACTCAGGTGTGTCAAACAAGCTCTTGGTCACTTCTCTTTTGTCCAAGCAGGATATAGAACTGGTTAAGTCTGACATCCACCACTCACCTTGCCAATCAGGCCTTCAGAGCACACACTCACGTCATTGTTCAAAACACTTAGAGGAACAGTGGACTTGTGATCACTAATTTAAAAGTGGAGGATGTAAAAGACCACTTCGACAGGGTTTTGTTACACTGATCACCAAGACATTACTTTTCCTTCCATCCCACCTTTTACTGTAGCTCGTAAAATTGCAGCCTTCTTTAAGACCACACCATTTAGCCATGACTCTGCTATTTCTTTTTTATATTGAACAGGAAAGAATGAATAGATTCTCTGTCCTCGAGGTTAGAGTTGAACTTTTGACTCTTTCTCAGCATGAATCTGTGAATCTTGTTAGACAAAAAAGTCTCCAACCCTGAGAGCAATGAAGCCTCAGAAGTGAGCCCTATAGCAAACTGTCACCTACAGGCCCTCAATGGCTGCCAGCTGCTTCCAGAGCCCACCTAATTATTTAGGGCTGCTGGCTCACCCTTCCTAGCCCTCCTGCTGCCTCTCCTCTCATACCTGAGATGTGGCATTTCTGATGCAGCAGAGAGGTGGACGAGAGTTCACAGATGTGGACCCCTCTCAGAGCCCCTTGGGAACCTGGCTTCCATAATTGGGTCAGCTCATGCCAGCTTACAGATAGAATGTTGGATGAGGGATGTGGAGCAGGCCTGGGCTATTTATCTCTTCACAGTGCTGAGAACCACCAAAGGTCGTGTGTTTTCAGGTACCTCTGCACTGAAATAGTAAGTATTTTCTCATTTATACATCTTCTCTTGGGTTATAATATTTTTCTGCTTAGTAATCATATCCCACCATCTATTAGCAAGTTTAATTAATTCAAGTCTGGTTACTATCACAGGCTATTCATCAAGTAGAATCTATATAGACATAGCTATGTCTGTGTATATTTATATATATACATATGTGTATTTTTAAGTACATTTGTTCATGAATTCCTTAAATTTTTTTCTCAGCTTTCTCAAGGATAATTGGAACTCAAAAATCTGATGATATTTATTCCTAAAGTCTTCATTTTTCTCATTTTTCCTCTGCATTTCAAGTAATGATACCTCTGTCCTCATGATACCTATGTCCTCCTTACCACTCCAGACCCTAACCAAAAGTGAACTTTGGTTCTTCCTTCTTCCTAATTCTTCCTCTGTAATCAGCACATCATTGTCTCTCTCCCTGACCTGCTTCAAGATTTCTAGATGTGTGTGTGTGTGTGTGTGTGTTCTGCAATGCACACCTACATCTAGCATACCAAATGTCACCATTCCCACCTGGGACACCTTCACCCTTCATTCCTGTTTGGAAACAGCTTCCCAAATGGCCTCCTGTCCTCCACATCCCTGCTAACAGTGACATTTGAGTGTGTTTGCATGAGCAGGGGAAAGTGCTCCAAGACAGAAGCTTGTGGCTGTCCCCCAGTGAAGAAGTCAGAAGGTCAGAGTGGAGGCTCTCTGTGTGCTTACTGGGACTATCTGAGCATTATTACAATTCTATTCCTAATTAATTGTTCCTTCTGGCACTAACCCAGTAGCTCACTAAGTGAAACAATTTACAAAGTAACTTGTTAACAACTCCCTCTTTTTTGTTACTTTGACTTTTTTTGCCAAAAACAGCATGCAAAGCCATCTTCGGACTGTTCTAACTGAATGATTAACTTGAAGAGTTTGCTCTCTGCCACTTACACCAGCCACTTTGGCTTCTCTTGAGCAAGTTTCCCATGTTTATATGTTTCCATCATTTGGCAACTAGACATTTAAATGTCCAGAGATTTTTTATTAAAGTGGAGGCTCATCCTCACGGTGAACGGCGCCTGTGCCCTTTCACTTCATTGGTGCATACAGACATTACCAAAAGGCTGCAGTGAATCAATCCGACTCATTTCCTCCAAGTAATAGGTTAGCCTTTTCACAGTTTTTCTGTCTTAAAACGTAATTTGAAACTTTAAAATATATATCATCTTATAAACTTGCACTGACAAGGATATCCACTGAGAATATACTGCTTTTGAAATTATGTCTAAGAAAAAAATCTATTTTCCTTGTTGACATATTAGACTTGAATTTAGTCTTCTAAAATTATAAAGCTCATGTACAGCGCTTTGGCAAAATGTTTACTTTGCAGGTTGAATGTCCCTATTCCAAAAATCCAAAATCCAAAATTCTCCAAAATCTGAAACTTTTTGAGAGTTGACATAACACCACAGTGGAAAGATAGAGAACTGACATCATGTAGCAGGTGCAGTCAAAACTCTGTTGGGCTAACGATATTGTACAACAGCCCCACAGACACTGTGCATCAGGTGTCAACGGAACACACGAGTGTCATCTTTAGACCTGGGCTCCATCCCTGACTGTTCTTACTAAGGCTTTTCTGATAAAGAACGCTTGTGAAAATCTCTGCTATGTGCTATACTACAGTGAGTAAATTGTTATAGACATGCTACATAAGCATTAGAGGTAATTTAGAAAATAGAGAAATAAAGAGTAACAGAAATAACAAAGAAGATATCTATGACCTAATTATAAAAACAACTGTTATAATCATGCATGTTTTAACTTCTTTCCTGCATCTCTTTTCATAACTCAACGTGAAGAGCTTACTGATGTCACAGTGTGGTGACATGGTCTCCAGTGGTGGTGATGCTCATGTGAAGGAAACGGGCATGGACTACATTGAGACCCTCTCCATCGATGGCAGATTTTTTGCCAGCATAGCCATAATTTTTATTTTTGTTTTGTTTCTTTGCTGTATGTCAGTTTAATTTTATCACAGTCCCTTTTTCCATAGGGAAAGACCTGAGGAAGCCTGAGATCACCTTCACTACACCCAGCACTTCCAATTGCTTTAACAGGTGAGATGCTACAACATCCCCAAATGTATGTTCAACCTCCTTATTCTTGCACGTGGTTCCTTGTCCAGGGAACCTCACTAGACTCTCAGCTCATTCTCCAGTTCAAAACTCAATGCACCATGTCATCCTCTCAATAATAATCCTGAGTTGGATCTTAAGGGCTCTAATCTACTTTATGATAATGATGTCAATGAACTCGAGTTTAGAGATGGGGCATGTGCAGGTGTGCAGCAGTGTTGCCTCTGACCTTCCAGCAATCTGGCTTCTTCTCGAGGAAATGGATTATTCTCATCCCATAGTTTAAACCAGTGGTTGTACTTGATTCTATTCAACCTGTGAGCAGAGCAGATCTGAGAACTAAGGAAACATCTATAGGGTGAAGTTGTTCACACTGGAAACAGGTCCCAGAGCACTGAGGCTTTTATGAAATCAATATTATAATATCAGTTTAAAACCCAGGAATCATTCTATAGTAGAGCAAATTTCAGTCACAAGTGATATTTAAAAGCTTGTATTTTAGGTACAACCATATATATATATATATGTAATACATATTTAATCGACAACTCTCCTGTGATAGCAAATACATTAATCATTTTTTTCTTATTCTAAAATTCCAATTTTATGTGAACTAACAGCTGACTCGGAAAGACCTTTCCGTATATATATGAAGAGAAAGAGAAACTTCGGTTGACATTCTCTAAAGGTCAAGTGTCAACAGTCCAACCTCTGTCCAACAGGAAACATTGCTGCCCAAACCAGGTGCTTCATAAAAACAAACCACCTTCATGATGCCTAGGGGGGTCACACTGTCCCCTGAACTCTGAGATTGAAAGCCTCATGTCTTTTCTGCTCTGGGATGTGCTGGAATGCTGGGAGCACTACAACTCTTGGTTGCAATGATACTTGGAGCACTCCTGCTCCTCTGGATTGCTCACGTAGTTAACGTCTCTGTTATTGACTGTGGATATATTTGGTACAGGCCCAATGAGTCTTTGCTGCCGACCAATCCAGAGAGTGAGGAGTCTAGAAGAACTTCTATATTATACATTAGGAAATCTTTAACTTTGGTCACCATGTTAAAACTGTACAAAATCATTCATTAATATGCATACATTTCAATTGTATCCTACTTTTCACACTAAAAGAAACATGATGTTTAAGGAAAAAGATGAAGTTAGCTTTAGTGCAAAACTTTATCACTGTAGTTCTAGAAACTGATGCATTGACCCCAGTGGCACTGACTTGGTCACATAGGACGTATCAGAAGGCTATTGATTATTCCGTTACCGTCAGCAGCCAAGGCAGCTCCACCTTGACTAAGATACTAACAGTGATAGAAAACATTTGAAAGCTCCATTTGATTTAGTTCCACAGTATTCACTAAGCTTAATGATTCCCTGTGTTGTACAGACTCTTCTATTGACAACCAACACTTCTCAGCTAATTGCTTTACTTCCTCCGACACATTGTTGCTTTCCTTCCACAAATCATCAGGTATTGCTTCAGCACTAAACATAGCCATGCCCATTTTCTCCCCTGAAGAAAACCATGGCTGTGTTTAACTATGATAGGGAATTTTCCATATTTCCCATATTCCTTAGATAATTGTCTTATGATGCTCAGCTGTATCAGCACCAAGTAAATATGCCAATATTCGGACTGAAACAGCATTGGAACCTTGCTCCATAGTACAATGGGGAGGAGGTGGGAGGAAAAAGTTAGGGGTTTGCCAGTGAATGACTTTTAGGAGGTAGCCTGAAATGTAGCACAGGTTGAAAGAAATCAAGTTCATACAGAGAATAACCGGTAGGGAACTCAAGCTTATATGGATGAATTGGGAGCTTGATGTGGAATAATTGCTGGAGAACACCAACCAGAGTGAATAAGCTGGAAGGAGAGCAGGTAGACTGTAGATACAGGGAAAATTTGAAGAAGTATGGGTAAAGTGGAATAGGAAAAAGAGTTCAAGGTGAGGAGAGCTAGATTTATCTTTCAAAAAAGATGGTGAGATGGGGACCCTGGGAGTGGCAGTGTCCAAATTGGCCCTGCTAGCTCTCAGTGAGAGCATGAAGGTGAGTTTTTGAGACTGAGAATATAAGGCCACCTCTTAATGGTTTCCACAAAGTACAGGGCATAAATTCAGGAAAGAAAGGAAAAGGATTGGGAAGGTTAAGGACAAAGAATCCTGGCAATGAAAATTCTAGTGGGAATGGATACTGAAGTTGAAGATCAGAGGAAATGACCTTGTAGTGTTTGAAATGAAAAAGGAGAAGAGAATTAGACCCAAACTTCCTCAAAGAGGCTGACTTATAATTAGTGTGAAAACAGTGTGCTGTAATTAATTAGAATGGTGTGACCATTCGGTGACTGTTTCTCCTATGGAAATGCCAATTAACTGGGTCTTTTTTCAAGAGAACGTGTTTTTGTTCTTTTTTTTCCTATTTTTACACACTGCATTTTGATTCATTGTACACAAATGACATACAA
The DNA here is from genome assembly GCA_020662805.1 of Glaucomys volans. NCBI lineage: Eukaryota > Metazoa > Chordata > Mammalia > Rodentia > Sciuridae > Glaucomys > Glaucomys volans. The sequence continues at coordinate 26,634 of JAJEJO010051709.1, forward strand.
CTTTTCGTGTCTATGGTTGTGCACAATGTAGATTCATACCATTCATGTAATCATACATGTACATAAGGTAGTGATGTCTGTCTCATTCAACCATCTTTCTTGCCCCCATCCCCTCCCCCTAATTTCCCTCTATGTAACCTGAAGTTTCTCCATTCTTCTCTTACCCTCACTGCCTCCCAACCTGATTCTGTATCATCATCCACTTATCAAGGAAAACATTCGACTTTTTTAAATTAAGTTGTAAAAAGCATTAAAATGGCCCAGGTTTACAAAACAAGTAAACAAAATTCCATCATGTAGCACATCACTGTATTTTGAATGTATTCGGTTCCAGTATATTATTAAAATTTATCTTTTTCTTTTTGCCGTTTAAAATATGGACCCAAGAAAATTTGGAATTACTAATATAGTTCACATTATATTCCCACTAAACATCACTGCACTGGAGACTGATTGTGGGGCTAGGGGTACAGCCATCTTTAAGAACACATTCTTCTGAGTGAGCTAATAAGGCTGTTTGAATCCCTTGCTCTACACAATCTTGTTTTAAATTTTTTGTTTTAATTATTTTTATATCACAGTAGAATGCACTTTGATATATCATATGCAATGGAGTATAATTTCTAATTCTTCTGGTTATGCGTGATGTAGATTTTAACTGGTTGTATAGTTGTACATGTACCTAGGGTGACAATATCTCATTCATTCTACTATCATTCTTATCCCCGAACCCCCTCCCTCCCTTCAATTCCCTCTACCTAATCTAAAATAATTGTATTCTTCCCTAGATGCATCCCTACATTGTAAATTAGTATCCGCATTTCAGAGAAAACACTCAGCTTTTGGTTTTTTGAGATTGTGTCCAGTTCCATCCATTTACCAGCAAATGGATAATTTCATTCTTAAGTTTGAGTAATATTCCATCACTCATTCATAAATATACATATATATATATACCACATTTTTTTTATCATTCACTTGTTGAAGGGCACCTAGGTTGGTTCCATAGTCTAGCTATTGTGAATTGAGATGCTATAAACATTGATGTGGCTGCATCAGTGTAATATACTGATTTTAAGTTCTTTGGGTATAAACTGAGGAGTGGGACAGCTTGGTCAAATGGTGGTTTCATTCCAAGTTTTCTGAGGAATCTCCATACCACATTCCATAATGATTGCACCAATTTGCATTCCCACGAGCAACGTAAGCTTGTACCTTTTTCCCCACATCCTCTTCAACAGTTATTGTTAACTGGATCTTGAGGTTCTCTGGAAGCTCTGGGTAGCTCTGGCCTCTCCAGGCTAGGTGAAAACATGGAGGGCCACTGTCTTATTCACTAGGCAGAACAATGGTTTCCTGAGGACACCTCGCCTCCCAGGAAACTTCACAGTACTTAAATAATGGATTGAGTCTCTGTGGACCACCAGTCATTGAGTAGCCTTGGCTTAATTACTAAAGCTTTCTGGACCTCTGTTACTTATCTGTGTAATGACATCATGACACACAATGGGTATGATTCATGTTCCCAGGCTTTAAAACACAGACCAGAAAGAGGAAATAAAAGAAATAGCATGCGAGGAAACACAATAATTTACATAATAACTATTTCAGGTGGAGATTCTTATACATGCAGATACTCATTAAAAGCCAATTTAATTTACGTTACACACTGGTCTACAAGCTCAGTATGATGTTTCCCACATAGTGGCAAAAGAACCAGCTCATTTTAAAAGAGGACTCCTGGAGATATCCATGCTAATAATGGCACTGACTGAAACTTAACTGTTGACAATAAAGGAAAGCTTGCAACATTAATTATTATGTACTAGAGAGCATTCAGAAGAATCTGTAAGTGTGATCTCCTGGGGACTTTCAGGGTAAGACAATATTTCCCAGATACAGCCTAAATCAGTGCTAAAACAAACCAACAAATGAACATTCAAACACTTGTTCAATTGATTTTTAAAGTATAGCCTTTCATTTAAATGATTAACATATGTAGATATTAGAAAAGTTTGCTGTTTTTAAAGACTACCAGTGCTATTTAGAAACACCAATTTAGAAATAGTTGGTTTTGAAAACCAGATTGCCTAGAATAACTCATCTGAACCTTATAATAAAATGATTTATTATAAGACATTGGACATTTAACTATATTTATTATTTCTGCAATTTGTTTTATGATACCATATATAAATAATGAGTAAATGAGGTAAATATGCATTGAATTATCTACTTCCTACTTAATTATATGCAGATTTTCTAAATAATTTTCTCTCACTGAATAGTTCAAGTAATTGTTATATGTTTCCAGAATCAAGTATGTAAAATACCTAGGGTAACTCTAAACATTTATTCCCTAATTAGTGAAATGGGAATAATAACATAATAAGATTTATATGAGGAGTAAATGACATAATCCATGCAAAACACTTAAAATGTACTTAATACATGCAGATGATGATTACACGTATTAACTGTTTTAACATAGTATTAGAAGAAAGAGAGATTAATTTAATAGATGAAAAATAGGGAGCATTTATGAGCATGGCACATAGAATTTAAGCTGAGAAGTGTCCTAGAGAAGTTCCGGAATCTCTGTACATAAATTATAAAGATTAACAAAAATGATCTTTGGATAGATCACTATTTAGAATACCAATGTTGATTTTTAATAGAGTTAAATTTCAAACTTATTAAAAAATTCTTCTGGTTATAAGAAAGAGAAAAATAAAATTACAATGTAAGGTTGCTCTCAAATAAGTTGAAACAGATTTTTAAGAATCTGAGAAAAAATATTAAAATGTCCCCTCGACCTCCTTCACTTGTGCTTTTGCCAAGAGAGTTGGATGCCTGCCCTTGAGAGGGCAATAGCCTTGAGTGTAGCTCAGACTCTCTTTGAAACTCATTCTGTGAAACTGAGAAGCGTTTTCCAACATTCAGTTTCCATTTTGTAAAACTAAGGCAATACCACGTGCTCCAGAGTGGGTGAACAGGTCAGAGGAGGAATGTAGGGAGAGGCCTGGGATCCCTGTGTTCCCCTTCTTTCTGCAGAACACCCTAGTATAATTGTTGTGTCTACTATGTACTCGGACATCTGTGTTTTCTCCTGTTCATAGCGATGTTCTAAAGCCTACAGATGGACTCTGTGCCCTCAGTATGCTCAGACACCAGGGTGACCGCCATTTTCATGTCTGTTTTTTATATGGCAAACCATGCTTCATCAGGCACGTGTATGCAACTCCATTCCCTCACTCTTGAGTTTGCACCAATTAGTCATTGTTCCCAGGCACAGTTCTACAAAGCCTCATATTCTCCAGGACATTCTGTATCAGTATTGTGGAATAAGGATGTTTTTAATGGTGTGTGATTATATTCCCACTTTTCAAATTAATATCAGTTACTTCATTTCTAGGAAAATGTAATCTTTT